>KN492273.1:0-20958 GCA_000787155.1 Scartelaos histophorus
ACACCCAAATACTCCGACAGACACCCACCTGACAACCTTCCTTTCCGACAAGCCTCCACACTTTTTGATGCTGTCATTCCGACACCTTTTATGTCACCATTCTGATAACCTACCGATTTGAGCGACACCTTTTTTGCCGTCTCCTCCCGTACGCCGCATGGACCATGTCTTCTCGCATACCCTGCACACGCCGCACCTTCGACGCCACCAGTCTGTGAAAAAACTTTCCTGAAAAGAGTGCCGCCCCAACTTAATAATTACCTAGTGTGATAGAACCACCAAGGAAAAAAAAGTCAAAGTGCAGGGATGTTTGATAAAAAAATGGAAATGGCACCACTTCGACAATTAGATGTCAAATTTGTCCTGTTAATGTGATTTTTTGCAGTATTGATACTTGCTCAAGTTTCAGTCGTAGTTTTAGTATCAATTAGCATCATATTTTTGACAAACCTAATCGATCGAGTTGTATTAGTGTCAGTGAAAATAAATTAAAACATAACTCCCTTTCTTCACATTCTTTTACCATGTCCATACCTGCCCAGAGAGAATAACTGACCGCTGCTTGTATCTTTCACCATTATTCTTTGTGCCATTTCCATCGGGTCCATTGCTGTATTATGTATGCCACCGCGGCCTTTCACAAGCTCCAAAAAGACAGGCCAGTGAGGTATGGAAAGACAATTTAAATATCAAAAACGTCTCCTAAAAATAATCTACTGCTTAGCCTTATGAGTTATAATGTTGTTACCTCGTCAAATATGCCCATGAAGGGTTTTGTTTCACACGTTTAATGCATAAATACTGCACATTTAGGCTGAGTTCTGCTCTAAAATGGAAAACCCTCTATTCCACCTTGAGATGCCACATATACAGGAAGTGCTCCACTGTGTTTTAAACTCCATACACCTTCACTAGAATCATTGGCTTGTTTTCAAAGCTGGAATTGTCCATCTCTACTAAACAGATAGGCAAAAGGTGGCTTTTTTTTGTGATGTCACATACTACTTGGAACTGCAAAGGCCACAGGAGGCAGCACACACTTACATTTAGATGTTTTATATAGACTGGAAAGCTAAAAAATGTAGATAGTTTGCGCTGAAGTTGATAAAGAATGACAGGGAAGTTAATAATGCTATTAAAACACGGCGCACACAGTTTGGTAGTGAAAAGAATTGGATTTAGTGTTTAGTTCTGCTTTACAAAGTGAGAAAATAACAGGAGAATGTGGCAACAGATAATGTGGAATGCTGTTACTTCGAACTTCTGGTACAATGCGTTTGAACTCACTGACTACATAAGTATAGTTATTCAGAATTATTCTTCATAACAGTGGTTTTATAGCTGCACTTCACAGTAAATATCTAGTTGAGCTATAGTTCAGTGAGTCATTTTCATCTACTAGGAAATATAAATGGTTTTACAGGGGCTTGTGAAAACTTTCTCAAAGTTGGCGGATTTTATTTTTCAAGAGGAATCACTCCCAGACAAATGTCCACTGGGTTAGAATATGTCCCATAAGGGCTTCCATAGACAGTGACATGCTGTGAGATGTGGAAATGCAATTTGCACTTAAGCCGCAAAGGTCATTGAAAACACCCCAAATGACAAAGTGATGCCAGGGATGCCGTCGTTTTTCTTCACAGTTAAAGTTTTTTTTAAAAAGTTATATCTTTTAACGTCTTCTCATAACTGGGAGGATGGTAGTTCGATTCCAGCTTGCAGTGTTGTGTTCCAGGGTTTGGAAACATGCGATTACAACTTCCCCTCTGTTTACAGTAGTAAGTCTGGCAGAATCTTAAGAAAAATGAGAAAATGTGCCAGTATTTTTCATCCAAAAGTCATTGGCCACGTTTACATGATGTTTTTAATTCCAAATAATAATAATAATAATAATAATAATAATAATTCCGAGTTAAGGTTTACATGAAAAACACTTTAAATCGGCTTTATTTAATTTCGTTCAGCGTCTGGAAGGGTTCTGATTGGACAGGGACACGCAGCTGTTACCTGCGTTTTGCTTTTTCATACCACCTTTGCTGCCTTTTCTGCCATCTACTCTTTATTATTTATTATTATCTGTAGTTCTTACAGCGGCACGGTGGCTGAGTGGCAACACTCATGCCTTAAATTCGTGCAGCGCACTTATAAGAAACATTTTTTGGGTTCAAGACCAAAGTTTGCTCGGGATTTCATTTTTGATCATGTCTCTGTGTCAGAAGTGCAACATTACATGATCGCAGACTAAATTAAATCAGCTTTAAAATGGGAATAAACCACCCACTTAAATCGGAATAATGTTTCATTCCGGATAATCATTAGGAAATAAGAGTTTAATTCATTTTTATTCCGAATTAAATTATTTTGAGTCGGATTTAAAACTCTCGCATAAACGGGGCAATGTTCGGCTAGTCGATAATTCCACCCATACCTCAGTTTTCATCATTTAAACTCCGTGCGCACTGGGTACAAGCAATCAGAAGAGATGATCACACTTACCACAGTGGGTTTTATCACAGTTGGTGTCGGTAGTGGGAAGTTGTAATCACATGTTCCCAAGCGCCTTTCCAGTTTGTGACGTAAGCCTGAATAGAGCCTATTAGTCGGAGCGTGAGATTGCCTGATTCATTCATATTGAAACAAATATGGCTGCTAATGAGGGAAGAAGAAAAAAAATCTGAAAATGGAGAATCATTAAAGAGCTGATCTATGTTTTAATGTTGTTTACTCTTCACAAACAGACCTGGAGTTGTGTTTTATTTCATTTGCTTAACAAACAAACCCTGCACATTTAGCCTGAGTTCTTCTCTCACAATGAAAACACTCTTTTTCTCCTTATGATGTTATGTGCTAATACAGGATGTGCTCCACTGCATTTTTTAAATCTACATTTTCACTAGAATCATTTGGATAATTTGAGTCAGTTAACCTGACCTGAAAACTACCACTATATGACTTCACAAGGTGGAACAGAGCATTTTGAGATTATATAGTAAATCTACATTTTCACTAGAATCATTTGGATAATTTGAGTCAGTTAACCTGACCTGAAAACTACCACTACATGACTTCACAAGGTGGAACAGAGCATTTTGAGATTATATAGATATATATTATTATAAAAGAGGTTTACTTTAACTGTGTGAAAGAAACAAAAAGCAACGTATAACAGTCAATTTTGTGTAATATAGAATCTTGATAAGGACTCTTACAGAATAAAAAAAGATGCTGATTGGAGTCGTGTTCTGTATCTTACTCCAACGCCAACTAATTTCTATGGAGATTACTCATTTCTATTGAGAGCTACAGAAAAGTCTCACCATTACAATATTATATAACAGTAAGTTGAAACTGTTCAGTATTGCACGAACAATTCAACAATGCGCTCTTGCTCTGGGTGGTCTGAAAACCGCTTTATAGTTTGTGTAAAAGTTATTTGCTATTGAGATCGACAGCCATATGCAAAACTCAGACCGCTGGAATGGTAATGTCAACGCTTGTGGCAACTTCTTGAATAAGGTCAAAAGAAAATGCAGGAAGAACCGGTGTGGATCCCGGGTAGGTCGGAGAGGCCATTGTTGCAGATTGGTAGTTATTATTTCAGTCTGTCAGCAACAGGGCGGCTAACGTGAAGCAACCAGTGTCCATGCTGTTTGGTGGTATCCATGGAGACCCCTATATAACTGAGTGGCCATCTCTTACCTGGGTTTGTCCTTGTGCACTGATGAAAGCTTTGTTGGCGAAAGGTTTTTATCCTTTGAGGTGCATTGTGGTGGAGGGTTTGTCAAATGTTTTTCTCCATGGACATGTTATTCCTTTGTCGGGAATGTTTACAGTGTGGTATTTAAACCTTTCCATCTTAATGAAGATCAAAACACGGCCAAGATACAGGTCAGATCTGCGGAGAGGCCCCACTCACAGTCAGAATGCCTGTTTTGTATGTATTACTGAGCTATAAAAGCACCTGTAATTGAATAAATGTAAGGCAGAGCTGTTTAATATCACACTGTGGAGCATTCCAAGCAGAGGAATGATATTTCTACAGAAACAAGCAGGCAACGGACCCCCTGCTGAAAAGTGACATAGTGCACCTTTAAGCTTTTTACATTTTCTAAACAGACCTTGCCTAACCCTTTGTTTGTTTGTTTTTTGGTGTCTGATTTTCTATGCTTTTTTTTTCTGATGTTATTCCAGACAAGTTCTGAAACATTTCAATATAAAAAGCAACCAGTGTTCAAGTAAGTGTGAGACATTATCATTATTATTCTGATTAGGCTTTTATTGTTAATGGTTGTAACTGATTTTAATTTCTATTCTTAAAACATGAAAAACAGAATCGTTTCAAATGGTTAGTTATTCCTCACTCACTTTATGCATTGTGGCCATTCTAATTGAGGAAAGAGTCGAAAGAGATCGGTGCAGTTTACCGCTGTTAACAGCAACTAGCATGCTAACCACATACTACCTGAGTCTCAGACAAGAAAACGCTTTAAAATTAGATGCTGACAGTAGACAGCTGATTTATTTTTTATTCTTTCTTTTTTGTTATATATTTTTAAAATATTCAGGTCATCACAGTCACATTAGACCTGCCAGATGCATTTGAGTGTTTCAGCACAAGTGCTTGTTTTCACCTGTCTGTAGAAAAAATATAGGATACTTGCAAAAAAAAACAACCAAAAAAAGGAGTTTAGTTATATACAGATAAAATATATACAGCATTATTGCATTTTTAATGAGAACATTTTTGGTTAGAAACATACAATAATTTAAATTTACTTTTAAATGTCTTCCTATTGGTTTCCAGTTTTATATCATCTGTAAACAGTTCCACAATCCAGCCCCTTTGGCAGAGAAAGAGACTGAAGGGTTGTCCTGTACATTGGGACAACACAATTACCACTAGTAGTACCTCTTGTAGTGTAGTAATACTTCTTGTAGTAGCTCTGTGTGTACAGTTTATAGTCCTGGCAAATTCTTAATTCAGTGGCACGTATATCAGACACTTAAAAAATCATTTAAGATGATTAAAATAGGTAAAATTGTCAGAGTTAAATAGTTGATTTTTTTTACAGCGGTGCCAGTGTCTGGGCTTTTTGTCAAGGACCTTAAGGGTCAGTTTGTATAATGAACCGAGCAGTTTTAATGTGGTAGAGGAGGCCTGGGACCCGAGGTGATGCAATAAGATAGATGTGAGAAGATCATTGCATTCATAGTTTGAAGTCTGGAACATTATATCTTTATGTATAAAACTAAAGCAATGTTGTTGTTTTAATCTTCTTCAGCATTTTGTGTGACTAATAAATTTGACATTTTCATCCATTTTCATGAGGCCAGGGTATTTAACTTCATTGACTGTTTAAATGTTCTCATTTTGAATAGTCACCTCAAAGTCACAGTTTTTTGTTTGGGTCTGCTCTGAAAAACAAAGAAACTCTTTTGTTTCCATTCAAAGTCAAGTGTGACACTCTAAGCCATTTGGAGACCTGCTGTAAGGCATAACTCACATGTTTACCAGCTTGAGCAGGTGTTTGTGCAGATACACACAACACAGTAACATCAGCATATATCTGAACATTTACTGTAGGACGGCACTGAGGGGGGGTCATTTATGTATATGGAAGAAAGCAGGGGGCCAAGTACAGGCCCCTGTAGCACTCCACATGGATTGGCTAGTATTTGGGATGTAGCCCCATTTACCTGAACACACTGAGTTCTCCCTTTAATATAAGATGAGAACATTTAACAGTGTCCTTCACAAAACTCAAGAAAAGGTCAAGAAAGACTGCCCCAACTAAATTACCTTGGTCCAGAGACTTTTTAACATTTTCTATTGTATAACAGTTAGCAAGTTCAGTAGAATAAAATAAAATAAATTACTTTCAAGATGTGTACTGTAGTTAGTTGATCAGCAACTTTTTTTTTTTCTTTAATTTTGGAAAGCACAGAGAGGATAGCTATCAGTCTGCAGTTACAGACATACTTTTCATATTGGTGAGTATTTCCCTTACTTTGTGTTAAGATATTTTGTATAGGGTATAGTGTGATCATCCACTAATCATGTTTGATCAAAATTGTCATCTAGGAATTTCCACAGAATTTTCAAAATAAAATAAAATATATAAAATATTCAGTGAATTTGCAGTCTTCATTGCTGTAAATTATGTTAACACCTTCTTTAAAACATTTTAGTTTTGCCAAAATTGGTGAGTGTAAGTATTTGTTGCCATATTTTAAAACTATTCCCTTTAGCATCTACTATTTTCCTATAAATATGTGTGATTCTGTTTTTATAGGCTCTTTTTAAAATATTGAACATAAACTGCAATGCATCCCACCACTTACCTGTGCGATGTATTCATGTGTACATGAGCTTCTAAAGCTGACAGGTGATCTGATCTTATGGTGCACATTTTCTGAACTGTTCATTGAATAAAACATTTGGTTTTCCTGAAGGACAGCTCCACTGCCGCTGTCATTCAGTCGCAAAGATAAATGTCAAGAGATTCTGTCAAATGGCTTTTGCATGTTTCCATTTTCAGACACTCCCTGGTAAAATCAATAGTCCCACACATGCCAACACTGCTAGCCAGCACTGTCCTATTATTCCTACTCATTTATCAAGTTCTCTGTAACCCCAACAGGCCCAAGCTTTCTCAGCAGATTCTTACTTTAGAAATACATGCGAGTGATGAGACTTTCGGCTCTTCGACTGTGATCTGAATCTTTTGGATCTATTTATTTCAAAGAGCCATTCAAAAAAACTCTCTTTTTATTTTTATTTATATTATGAGTTGCCAGACTGTTGAGGCCAGAACCCCCAAAATAACTCAATCAATCAAAATATCTATGTGCAAACCTTTTTAACCATCCAGCTCTTATATCATATCTGTAAAACCACGAGTGTAAAAAACAGAAAATCCATGAGTCCATATACTCTTAAGTCCAGAAGTCAGTCCTTACTGCAGACGCGTAATATCATGGGCTGACAGCAGAGGCTCACGGATATAAATGATTTTCTGAAGTGACGATGAGGAGCTGACAGTCAAAGAGGCCCGGGCGTGATCGCAGGTAATACAGGGAATGGCATCCCACTGCAATTCCCCACAAACACCACAGCCCCGGCTCTCCTGAAGGACAAAGCAAATGAGCCATAAAGCACAACTGTGAGGAGAAAGACGCCCAGGTTTTCAACAGAGCAACTGTGAATGTGCTTTTGTGATTTGAGCACGGGCTAATAGTATTTATGAATATGTAACGGCCTGCTGTGAAGTCGCGGAATGCAATTGGCTAACCTGGAAAATCAAGTGGCAAAATTTTCATTCTTTTCAGATTAGGGAAAAGTGCTTTAATAAAAATATATAGACACAAATACACGCAAAAAAAACTTGTTGCAAAGTTGCTTTGTATAACTTTTCTGGTAGAGGATCCGCCATCAGCTCGTCTCCATGCAGATATTGTTGCTTTGTGATAATATATGCCATTAAACATACTCATCTTGCATTTACTCAATAACATGTTTTTTATTGACTTAAAACATGTCTTCTTTAGCCTGCCACGCACTACAGGTTTTTTTTAGTATTCTATGATTTTTAAAAGTGTAACAAAAAGCACACACCACAGACACAAAGAGATTTTAAGTCTCCGATCGCAAAAATAGCTGCGGGATAAGACAACGGACAACAGGCTATACAGTTTTGAGCACACCTCCTGTTAGCTGTTCCTTGTCTAAAGTAAAACCACTCACTTTGAGACTCTTAAGTGTTCAGAAGATCAGAGTACATCAGAGTACACTTCAGAGTGCACTTCTAGTTTGGATGCAAGACAAAACTGTTGCTATTTGTGAAATGTAGCGCAATACTTCAAATATATGATTGCAAAGACGGCTGGCGATAAAGTCCACGGGAAGTAGAGTTACTATTCATTTCACTTCATTATTTTCACTATGTCCTGAGTTCGGATCTTGCACCTCTGTGTCCGTCAGTCTGTCTGCCCCTGACGCTCTGTTGCCTTGGTGATGTTTTACTGTTATGTTCGGACACATGAGGAGCGCAGCGACTTCAGAAACACACACGAAGACACACAGTCGGGTCACGCCTCCCCGAATCAGGCAAATTCTCCTGTGGCTTAGCTGTGACTGGGCTCACCTCTTAACAAATCTGAAATCTAACGTGGCCCTGTGGTGTCACCTGGTAGAAAAAAATAGTGTAATGCCACATGTGGAACACTTAAATTTCTATGGAGATGCCATTGCTCTGCTTGGAATGTTCCTCAGTATGACATTAAACAGCTCTACTTTACATTTATTCAATTACAGGTTGGGTTATAGCTCAAAAATATGAAGAAAAACGGCATTCTGACTGCTTCTCCACAGATCTGACCTGCACCTTGGTTTCCGTGATGATAGAAAAGTTTAATGCCACACTTTGAAACATTCCAGACATAGCAATAACATGCACATAGAGAAACGCATTTGAAAAGAAAAGATACACACCACAACATTTCAGCGTTCAGTACTTTTTGCGAGAATCTTGTACTATGTGAGGCATTTCTGTGTGCGTATTGTGCGGTTGCTTATCTCGGCAACGCATGCGGCTGGCAAGGAATGTCACGTGACCTCTGACCCCAACCGTGGTCTGAACGCAATAACATACCATGAGCCTCCGGGCGTCGAATTCCATGTTCTTTTACATGGGATGAAGCGAGGTTGTTTCACCGTTGCTTCACTGCGTCCATCGGCATAGCTGACAGATTGGAATTGGTGCGTGGGAAGAATACAGTCCCACGTTTGATTCCCAATCTGGACGGGGTTTTTGTCTGTGTCTGTGTGCATGTTTCCAAAGTCTAGGTGGATTTTACTGGATTATTCTATATTCTCACCAATATAATGCACAGTAGGATAATATACCAGGTAAGGTGGTCCTGGTCCAACTATAGCTCAAAACCTGAAGATGGGCCCCAGGCAGAGGACAGATTTCAGAGGAATAACAAAGTCTACTTATCTATTTTTTGATTTCAAATTAAAGATGTACTACGTAACTTTCAGGGTATTGGCCGCTACCATGGAGATCCTACTGCTTCACTTGTAATCTTCCACAATATGATATTAAACTATATGAGACGCATTTATTCAATTATTGGTGTTTTTATTATTAAAAATACCCTTAAAAATATGTGTTATTGTGAGTAACTATGAGTTTTCTTCCTGTAAAGTGGAGTGGTGGAGGCTCCTGTTTCCATGGAGATTGAAAAGTTAAAGTTAAAGTTAAATTTACTTTGGAATATTGAGAAAAGTAATTAGTGGGCCCTCTATATTGTGTTTGGAGTGTCTTGAATGGCAAATAAATTAAAAATAGATAATTAACCCTTTTTGTTCAAGATAAATCATATTCATATACATGGTTCATTTGTTTGTGTTTAAAATAAAAGCTGCATTGTGTAACTTTTCTAATGCAGTGTCAGTCAAATCCCTTTCTTCATGGAGATGTTATTGCTTTGTCTGGAATATTTCACAGTGTGGCATTAAACCATTCTATTGTCATGGGGACCAAACCAGGAGTTACAGGTCAGATCTGTGGAGAGTCAACCCCACTCACTGTCACAATGCCTGTTTTTCTGGGTATTTACGAGTTATAAAACCAGCTGTAATAAATGTAAAGTAGAGCAGTTTAATGCCATATTGTGGAATATTCCAGGCAGAGCAGTGACATATCCATAGAAACAAGCAGGTGATGGACTATGGAGTTACATAGTGCACGTTTAGTTTCCTTGCTATAGCTAAAGCTCAGGTGTCGTTCTGAGATGGACATCATGGGAGGTGCAGTACTTGGGTGTGGCCACAGGCGGCGCTCCGGAGCCAAGCAAAGACTCAGACACGACGAATGATAAATGACTGTGGTTTTAAATCAGTGCTCTTATTTTCATAGTGATTATTTTGTATTCATGACAAATAGTAGTATTGAATTACAAAGTGAAATATTTCCAGAGACTTGCGCTGTGTCATTTGAAATCAATAAAATGTCAGCCAGTCTGAGCAGAATATAATACTTGCTGCTTATTTTTTTATTTACTGATAGATTTAAATTTAAACTATAAACCATATAAATGATAATCTATTCAATACTAAGATTTGCCTATATGAACGCCCACCACCTCTATGTGAGCAACAATATAAAGATGCTTTCCAGGTGTCTGAAATCTATCTCCAGTGGGCGTCTTTATTGTTCTGGAACATTTGCCCACATGTTGAAGGCCGTCTCAGTTCTGTGGCAGTCTGGAGAAAAATAGGCTGTTGGCCGAGTGCTCTGTTTTGGCATTTGAAAATTCTCAGCATAAGAGGAGTAAATGATGTTTCACAGAGAGTGGAATCAAAATTACTGCATTTCCAAATAAGTAATGCACCCTCACTGAGTGTTAGAGTGAGTGCAGTCCAAAGCGTTTGGGATCTTAAAGTCTGCATCAAAGTGCTCAGAGGCTGGATGATATTAAAAAAGGGTTTCAAGAGATTCTTAAGAGACTCACAATTCACAATACAATTCTTTCCCTGTCAGTAATTGACAAAACAAAACCGTTTCCAAAGATCCTTTGAGTGAATGTCTTGTTGGAAGTTCAAAGAAGAAATTATGCATCTTTTTATGTTTAGTGATGAACTAATGCACACTCAGATCATCATTTTACATTTTGTTTATTGTAAAAAACAATACTGATCCAGCTTGACTTAATACTACTGACTTTAATTCAAAACCTTGAAACAATGTCTCTGCAGCCAGCCCCACCTCTTCACAGTGCCATTCCATCTTAGCCCGCAGCAGATTTTCACGTTTGGTGTTTTGATTAGTAAACAATAGCTACGCACCGTTTCAGAACAACACACTGACATTTATGTCATACAGTCTGAGTTTTACAACAAAACACCCAGTGGTAGAAAGATGCTTGGTGCAAACTCTAAATTTTCAGCTCTCAAGCCTCGAATGCAGGACACAGCTTCATGTTCCCACATGGTTGGGTATGTTCTGGTTAAGGACAGGGTGGGGGTGAGGGTGGGGGTTGTACAGTATGAATGAGCAGATCATAGTAGTTTAGCACCCAGCATCAGGGTATCTGACCCCACTATATCAAAGAGCAAGACAATCTTGACTCCGCCTTTGGTCAGTCTGGGTGGTTTGGCTGCACTCAGTGTCTATAAATCTTATATATTGTTTATATCATTTACCATGAGTGATATTTGACTGGTCCTGGCCCAAATGTCCCTGTAGTGTCATGGGTCCTGGAGTGCGTCACAGCGTCTGGTGTTGACTGTTGACTGGGCTGGTGTCCTAATGGGCCGGTGTAGTGCCACCATCTTGAGTACATTATGTGTTCTGTCAGGTATGTGTGAGTGTAACTATAGGTTTAATTGTAGGAAATGCTGCACGAGCCCGACTAGACCAGCCCAGAAGCCACTGCGGCTTAGTTCAAGTTTAAATGACTGTAAATGAAAGACCTTGTGCCATTATTGTCGTTAGTTTTGGAGTCAGATACAAACAACATATGAAAGTTTGTGCTCTTAGCAAAGAACGAAGAATTGAAAGTGGTTGAATTTATTTGTTAAACCAGACAGACCATTTAAACACATAAATTAAGACAAATGATAACGCATGCGCAAGGCTAACAAATAGAACATGGAATAACCACTCTGTTACATATACATTTACATAAGGAAATAGCAGGGAGAGTGCAGGGACATACTGTAGTTACGCCCACTGCTGGATAACACGGGATTACTGAAACGCTCAAAATACAATAACATTTTGCACATGTCTCCTCAAAATGGTTCTGAAGTTGACCTCAGTTGCTAGCTTCAATTGTTTAGCAGCGAGAGCCCCAGTGTAGCCAAGTCGTGCTGTATGACGTAATTATCTGCAAAAATTACAGTGTGTCAAGAGTCTAAGATAAATAATTAATACAGCTCTGGGTGCAAACTTGTGTCATGACATTGCATAAGCGTATCAAAAGAACGTCAAATACACTCTATCATTAAAGACCAAGGTAAGTACGTCCACATATTTTTGTCTTAGCTACTTGATGCTGATAGTCATTTTATTTATTTATTTATTAAAACTTTTTTTGGAAATGTACGCTATTATACATTGAATGAGAAAGTGTGTCCAACTGTAATGACTGGTAATAATTGTTTCATCATTTAATAATGCTGCTGTTTGTGCTGTCTGACTGTGCATCAAAGCTTGTAGCTTTGGGTGGAGGACTTTTCAGTGTGAAATGGCTTTGTCCGTCAGTCACATTGGTTTGGATCATCCTTGTTAATTATTCACCTTATTTCGGAGGTTGCCGTGGGCGCCGCCATTGTCACTGGAGTTGTTTTATTTTGCAAGGGGCTGCTGATCCTGACAGCAAATAAGTTTATAAAATGCACTATAAAGTGGTTTTAAAGCCTCCCAGAGTATCAGTGCAGTGTTGGCTTGTTGGTGCACATGAACATTGGACATTTTACACAAATTGACCTACTTTATATCACATTTTTACCACACTTTGAACCACTTTTCACAAATTCTCCATTGTAATGAATGGGATTTCCACTTAACCAGAAGTGCCACCACAGTGAAAGTGAGGTTAGGAGCATTTAGAGACAAAAGTGGGCAGAATAGAATCAGGTAAATAGGCTACTTTAAATTCTAGTCCTATGAGTAATCCGAGGCTAGTGCTACATGCTAGCAGTGTTTTCTTGGAAAAGTGCGTTAATGAAAAGGGCTGTAAGTGTAACACTCATGGCTGAGCTTCCTGTGGTTAATTTGACCATGTGCTGGTGTTTACTGTGGGTCAGATTTGGCAGAGCTTGTTTATTGACACAGCAAGAGAAGGGCTCACTCCACGACCAAGATGACTCCAAACACGGCTTGATATCAATTGCAGCTCTTCTTTGGACAGACAGTTACAAGATGGTTCATTTTATTAATCTCCCATAGGAGACAGTTTTTGGAACAAGAGAGCAGCTCAAATCATCCACATACAAGTATCTGACAATATCCTAACATCTCCAGTTCTTTATATCTTTGTCTCTGTCTTAGTTTAAGACCTACGGTTTTGAGCTACCACAAGATTTTCTCCACGGTCGGTAAATTTGCAGAAAGCCAAATTTTTGGCATTACACACAAAGGCCAGTCCATTAAAGCTTTCATCTGTGAGTTCATGGGATTTCTTTTTACTATTAAATGGCAGATGTGAAACTTTAGCTAGGCTAGGTAAGTGACAGACTAGTCAATAATAACAAATGGGGACTTTAGGATGGCTTAACAAAGGCCTTGTGCAGTAGAATACTAAGCACTGCCTTCATGGCTCCCAGCCTGTGCCTCTGGGAACATGTGATCACTCCAGCACATTTGCTGAACTATCAGACTTCTTCTTTTCTCCATCTAGAAATGTGAAAAGTGCCATGCACTCATAATGTTGAATCAGACTACATTTCATTATGTATCCAATTTAAATGACCCAGTAGGACGTAATTAGCCAAAATTACACAGTGAAGTCCTGGGCTTTAGATAAAAGATTAATACCACTCTGGGTATAAAATATGTCGTGATGTTGCATAAGCTTATCAAGAATCCATCATGAGAGATCATCAAAGCGAAAGGTGAATATTCTGTGAAATTAACCAGGACTGATTCAACCTTCAAGCAACAAACACAAAAAAATCTCTTCAAAGACTGACATTAAGTTAGATTTGAAAATGGTATTCCTCTCTTTCCTCTCATGGTCAGACTGCTGTACGTCACCAGTGAACTGTGAAACACTTTCTAAAACTAACTGGACGTTCTTCTGTGACGGCCCACAGTTCTTCCTCACTTTCCTAACACATTCCTGGCATCCTAATTATTCCCCACAATAAGTTGATGAGCACAACTTTCAGAGGCCATGGTGGAGTTCACATGTCACATGTTCACATGTCACGCTAACAGTGTCACCTTAAAAATACAGACGGCTCACAGAGTCTTATTTTAACCCTGAGAGCTGCTTTTACATCTATACTGGAGGAAAAACTCATCATCCCTTATATAGACTGCTTTACTCCAATTTAACAGTAATTTGACCTGTTTGGGTAAGTTTCTGATTATTATTTGGGTTCATGGGGTAGTACATGTTGTGAATATCCATCATAATTTTAGATAAATGTTAAGTGGCAGTTTGTGAAGAAAAGTATAATACAAAAAATTGTAAAATAACAGAATCCCTCTATCAGCTGTCATCTATTCCACATTATATGCAGGGACCATTTACAAACAAGGCATTTTTCTGATAGTTTCAACATTGATTTCACAAAATAAAGCAGTTTTCATTCATTTTTATGTCTCATATCATAACTTGTGTAAATCAGACTCCTTTTGGGCTTTGTTAATGTTATGTTTTCTACATAGGTCAAAGCTAAAATTACAAAACTGCAGAAGGCAATTTTTTATTTTATTTTTTTATATACCATCATAAATATAATGATTTTAGAGGAATACTGCACTTTAAAGCATTCATATTCTGATTATAATGTTATTTCCTCATCACAAACGTACCTGGAGCTGTGTTTTGTTTCATTCACACATGTTTAACACACAAACTGCAGATTTAGAAGTTAGGAAACACTCCCTTAAGACCTTTTAATCATAACGACGCTAATTTAAGATGGCTAAACAGAAAGTGGCTAAACAGAATCCTCAAGAATCTTGCTTTTAGCCATCATTGTATTCCTCTCTATTCAGCCGACTCCTTTGTAACAACTGTTTTCGCATGCGTCTACTTTTCCAAGCAGCTCCTCTAACAAACCCAAGTGGGCAAGATGACACACCACAAGAGAGACGATGGCAGCTTTCTTCTAAAACGCAATTATCCTATTCAGATTTAGTCAAACATCGCCGCGTCTACCATCGAAAATCATGCATTATGTAACTCGCAGCCTTCTTCCTGTTTTTTTTTTTTTTCCCTGGCTCAGACGTTTGGGTGTTCTCAACAAAGCAGAACCAAAATATTGAGACAGAGCTATTTCATCAGTTGGAAGCTGTTAGTGAATGTGTGCCAAGCCAGGGCCAGTCAATGTGCCACAGTGAATAATAAAGATGAGCCCCCGCGATCGTTTGCCTGGGAAAAAAAAAAAAAAAGATGGCGGCTTCTTCTCGATGCTGGCCACATCTCCGGAGAAAAAGTTCCAGGTCTATTATGGCTCAATGACTCCAGATGATACTGGGTCTTAGGCGGTGCCACTGCTTGCCAATGTGATTCGAACGCATTTACTTTTGTGCCAGTTTTGCTAATGCATCAACAGTGTGAATACAGAACGACCTGAGCGGGGACGTTCTGTGCTTGAGGATGAATAGGGCGCGACGTAGTTTAACTTTGGTACGGCGGTGAGACAGCCTTGAGCAGCCTACACTGTCGAAAGATGAACGTCTAAATTAATTACAATTGAGGATGACTTAAATGCGTGACTATGTTATGCAAAGTTGACTCTTGTGAGCTTTAAGCCGTGTTAGAATTATTGTTGAAGAGAAACATACCTGCAGTCGTGATTTGTTCCTTTCAGTAATCCTCTATTATTCGTGTGTCTCAAAGTGCTCTACTCCACATTGCGATGTCACTAAGAGGTAGTTTTCAAGGGCTCTGCTTAAAATTGTTCAGTAGAGACTTTGTGTGTGAGTTAGGGTTAGGCAGGTTAGCAGTCTGTGTCTAAGACGTTTGAGGAGAGCAAAAGCCAAACAAAAGTCCCTCCTCTGTGTCCTCCAGCCTCCAGGGGGCGCCAGGTGAACACAATAGTAAAGGCTTCTGCTGTTTCGACGATGAAATGGGCTGTTCCCTCAAAGTATTTCCTCTAGAAAACCTTCTAGAGAAAATACTTTGAGGGAAATGGGCTGTTCCCTCAAAGTATTTCCTCTAGAAGGTTTTCTGCCGCAGGCGGCATGGTGGCTGAGTGGCAACACTCATGCCTCACAGCGGGTTCGATCCCCGGGTCGCCCGGGCCTTTCTGTGTGGAAAACCCAAAAACATGCAACACCCTATGAACAGTGTACAACAAGGGGGACCGGCGGCGAGTCCCTCCCTCCTGTGGGCTCAATGCAGAGGGGTTCATAGGGTCTGGGTCTGGTGCACAGAGTAATGGGCAGTGCTGCCCCCGCGACCCAGCCGGATTAAGCGGGAGAAAATGGATGGATGGATGGTTTTCTGCCGCATTCGCTGCAAAATTTGGTGTAACTGGTCTAACTTTAACCCTAAAAAAAAAAAAACCTAACCCTCTGTAACTTTTGTGTAACTTTTTTTTCAAATCTTTTTTAAATTTCTCATTCCAAACGTTCATTCACGTACAGCTGCAGTTAAATCTTACCAGAATATAAAATATCAAAATATAATATACCCCAAAAATACCCAAATCCTAGATTTATATTCAGATTTGAGTCCATTGTAACAGAGCCTAGATATTTCATTTTTGCAGTGCAGTCATGTTTTTGAACATTTGGTTGAGCACTGCTTGAGTCTTGTGTTAGGCGCTGGAGTTTGGGGGGAAATCCTATGTATGCATGCAGAGATGAGGCGCAGGAGCCTGTGATACTCACAGCTGGATTTCTAAGGTTGAATGTGCCTGCGAGAGACAGCAACTACTGTTACAGCTCCTATATATTATGTAAAAAGTCAAACAAAATATAGATTGTTGTTTCAAAAAATATAGCTGGCAATGTATAATTTCTATGCAATCCAGAAGTTCTCCAGCATGTTTCTAAAGTTAAGTCTAAAGCCATGTCGTGGAACATTTTAGATTTCTCTGAGGGTGATGTATTCTTCTCTATAAAAGCAGGACTTACCGTAACATCTCCTTAGTATTATAAGGTACCCTTCAGTGCACATGTATTAAGCTTTTTTCTTTTGTTTGTTTTTAGGTCTAAATGAGCAAAAACCATTTCCTGATTCCATTGTGCTCTAGGAGTGGTCCGAACTTTAAACCTCAATATCTCAGAGCTACTCAGAGTGCAGATGCAACCTTATCACTCTAAGGAGACCATATTGCTTTGCTTTTGTATCCAAGCAAGTTTAGTCACAAGTATTGAAAATCAGATACTAATCAATATTAAAACTAGTACTGAAACTTGATACTCGTTTGAGCAGGTATCGATAATGAGTCTGTATTGAGAATCATATGGAAGATAATTTGTTCCATCAGATTTTGAATTTTAAACACCACTTCTCACTTCCATCAGATTTTGAATTTTAAACACCACTGAATTTCTCACTTTGAATTTTTTTAATCTGAAAAAAGATGTTTGAATTATTTTATTCTGAATTTTAGTTGCTGAAATTTTAAGTGTACTTTTTAAATATGTTTCAAATTCAAAAGGAAAATGTCACCTGCGTATTTCCAAGCCCTGAAATTCAACAGTTAAAATTCAAAATGTAAAATTTGCAATGAAAAATTTTGCAGCAAAGATCCAAGATGTCAAGGCAGAAGCAATCGATCCAGAGTGAAAGAGGAGAATTGAGGCTGTTTCCTATTGGCTGTTCTCATCTGTGGGCGGGGTTTGAGGTTTGGATGAGGCTAAGTCTGACCAATCAGATCGCTTCACTGCACCATTTCCTGTTTGTTACTAAATTAGATCGGATCACTTTGGATCGATTACTCCGGCCTTGGCATCTTGGATCATTCCTGCGAATTTTTTTACTGCGAATTTTACACTCTGAATTTTGACTGTTGAATTTAAGACTCGAAAATATCTGTGCTGAAGGTTTGAAACACTTTGAAAATGTACACGTCAAATTTCAGCAATTAAAATTCAGTGTAAAAATAATTCAAACATGTTTTTTTTTTTATTTTAGTATCGTGACAACACTAATCCTAGCATGTGTTGTTGGATGGCTACTTCCTGTTAATAGGCTGTTGAAAAAGCAGCTATTTTGACACTACATGTTTGTTTTTCTAATATTAATAATTCAGTAGTGTAGAGATGTTCCACTTATCAGGTGCTTTGTGTTGAAAAGCTGTATTTGTGTAATCCCTCAGTGGTCCAGGTAGGTCCCATAGTGTATCCATGTGTGTATACTAGTCTATGTGCTCTTAGACTTGTTCTGATACAGCTCAAGATCATTCTAAAGTATTCAGGAAAGGTTCATTCTGTCATGAGAATGTGGCTCAAATATTTACTCAAATGACATTAGTTTTAGTATCGATGAGTATTTGATTTCCTTTTGACGACCTGAGTTCAGAATCTAAAGAAAATCTTATTGTATAAAAAAACTGCAAACCCTAACCCATGAGCATGTTATTCCTTTGTTTGGAATGTTTCACAGTATGGCATTAAACCTTTCTATGTTCCGGACAAAGTTACAGGTCAGATCTGCGGAAAGGCGACCCCGCTCACTGTCAGAAAGCTGTTTTTTTCTAGGTGTATTTCAGCTTTTAAACCAGCTGTAATTGAATAAATGTAAGATAGAGCTGTTTAAAGTCATACTGTGGAACATTCCAGGCAGATCAATGACGTATCCATAAAAACCAGCACGTGACTGACTCCCAACCAAAAAGTTTTACAAAGCGCACCTTTATATGTGAGCTTAAAAACACAAAACGCAAATCTTATCACAGTCAAAAAAGTCAAAAAATCGCAGTTCGGTATTTTTCCCATATCGGTCAATCCTTTTTCAAACTACAGTATACAGTCTAAAAAGTTCTATGCGTAGCCGTTGTACACAGATGTTAGTTTTTGCCAGAAGTGAAACAATAATGCAGATATGTTAATTCCAGCATATGTTAATGGATTTTGTGCTGTGAGCCCAAAGGAAATACATTACCAAGAGCTTAATTATGACTAATGGAGGCACAGTGGCTGTTCTTTTTCCATCTGTCACTGGTTTGCTTCATGTCAGTGTAAACAATGTTACACAAAATATATGACTCATGTTTGTAATAATAACTTGCATCATAAATAGTTCTCAGAAAGACTTTTTTTACTTAAAGGTGCATTATGTAACTTTGCTGTTCTGCTTGTTTCCATGGAGACGTGTGGAATCTTTGACGGTACAACACTGAACAGCTCTATATGTTCATTTATTCAATTTTGAGTTTAGAAATACCTAAAATAACACGCGTTTTGACATTAAGTAAGTGGGTTGCCTTTCTGCAGATCTGAGCTGTAACTTGGTCTGGTTTGGTCTCCATGGAGATAGAAAGGTTTAATGCCGTACTGCGTTCCAGACAAAGAGGTAAAATCTTCACGAAGAAAAGTATTTCAATGACTCTCTACGAGAAAAGTTACACAATGCACCTTAATATGAACTCAGTCCGCCACATTCTCAAAGGTTGATAGTTCAATCCCAGCTCATGTGATGCGTTGTTATGTCCTTGAGCAAGAAGCATCACCCATTTTCTTATTAACAATGTATGTTCTATATTTAACCTAGTGTTTGCAAATATATAAAATAGACAGGGATAATTAGATTGTTAATTTAACCCCGATAATGCAAAGAACTGAACTATAGTTATGTTGATACTGCAGAAAAACAACACAAGCTCATCTCTGATTCATTTCTCTCATTTAAATCTATATTATGTAAATTATAAAAACATTTCTATAGCCTATTCTATATACGGAAGAACATCTGACAAAAGTTTAGCAAGAAAAACGTAATTAAAATAAAGATGAGACTATGTAACTTGCCTGGGGTAGTTGGAGGTTTTGATGATTCTCCAATTTTTACTCTTTTACTGATAATACTTAGTTTAAACATAAATTATAATTTTACGCCAATCAAGAAGCAATTTGTTAAAAAACTGTTGAAAAAATATGCTGAATTAAATTAAAATGTTAAAAAAGTTGGAAAAATACGCTGAATTAAATTAAAATTTTAAAAAGTTGGAAAAATATGCTGAATTAAAGAAAATTGAAATTAAATTAAAGAGTTATATTTTGTTCTGTATTGATGACATAACACTAAGGAGAATTGTGTATGAAAAAAACTTCACAATTCACTTTTTTTTCTGATATTTAAAAAAAGAAAAATTCAACAAAATTACAGTGTTTTGTTTGATTTGTATTTGTTAAATAATAATAATTGAAAAAACAGTTAATTGAAATGTTAAATAAGTTTTCTATTTGACACTGTCTTGTTCCCCATGCTAAGTCACTCCCCCTTCAGAGCCCTATCACAAGACGCATCCCACATCACACCAGGTTTGTGAAGTTGTAGTGTATTGTTTTGTATGACGCTTTTGTGTATTTATGACAAATGGAAGTATGGGTGACGTTGGCTTGTGGGCTCGTACTTGTGGGTCCAAATAGTGCCCTGGAGAGATCACTAGATCACCCAAACACACGTGGAAGACTTTTAAAACCACACCAGGCGTGTTTTTGATGATGGGAACAAAGTTGTAACATTGTAGAAAGCTCCAAAAAGTTCCCATCTCCAAAAGTCGAAAACTTGGCAAAATCTGTTCAAACTGAAAAGGGTCTGCATCTATTTCTTCATTTCCACAGAGACCAGATGAGGGCTTGGGGGAGGAAATTGTATGTAGATTTTTGGTTTTCTTTTCCAGTAGAAGCCTGAGATAGCATTTGGTGTTCTCTTCTCCTCTGTCATTGTCGCTGAGTGAGGCTGCTCCATCATCCAATCACAGACCACAAAGTGAGCTCACGAAATGGACCTTAAATTGACTTCCTGTTTACACACGGGCCAAAAGAAAAGTTATTGGTAAAAAGAAGAAGAATATTTCAACAAGTATATTCAATCTTATTTCCAAATGTAATGTTTGTGAGCTTTGTTTTTTTTTTTTTTTCAGATATATCATACAAACAGCTCCTGAGGTCAAAATAAGTCCACAGTGTATCGTCTCTGCATCTCATTAGAAAGCATTGTATATATGAGGAAGTGTGTGGGTAGCATGCTAGTTGTTTTTAGCATTACCATGACTGCAATTTTTTTTTTTTTTTTTTAGGTTTTTTTAAAGGTCCT
>KN492274.1:1322-19750 GCA_000787155.1 Scartelaos histophorus
ACAAACACACACACACACACACACACACACACACACACACACACACACAGCTGGTGCCTCAACTCCACTAAACTTTAAATTTACTGTCTGTACATTACGTCCTCCATAACAAAAGCGTAGAGACGGCGGTTAAAGGACAAAAGTCGGCACCTGCGTTGCATTTGTCAGAGTTTTGTTTCATTCTCACATGTTTAACGCACAAAACCTGCATGTTTAGTTATTTGAATTCTTTTCTCACACTGAAAACACCCTATTCCACCTTGTGATGTCATCCGGTGGAATCGTTTTGATCATTTCAGCTCTTTATTTGCCTCAATTTGACTGAAAAAATAGTTTTAACCTCACTGAAACTGCGTCACTCCTCGACCAACAGCAGATATTGGAGTGTTTCTGCCACAGCAAAAAAAAGGTAAAACAAAAATAAAAGCAGCAGGTTATTTTAGAGCATTTAAGTGTAAAACAGTTCATTATCTTCAATACCTTATTTCTAAGATTTGACCTATCGAAACCAGAGTGTCCAGAGGAAATCCACCCACACGGAATATGGAGAGCGGAAAGACAACGGATGGAATTGGAAAGTGACCGTTTCATTTATGGATGAAGGTGTAGATACATAATTAATAGGAGGATTTCTCCACCATTTGCAGTCCTGAATAGCATGAGGTGGCCTGGAGTTAGTTGCATTTACTTGAATAACTTTTGGAAAAGAAAAATAAATCTCTGAGTATAGTTTTCGGATACTGTATCTTTACTTCTATCCTATTATTTGAACAGAAGTGTTGGTTTTTCTTCCCACTCTGAGTCTAGAAGTGACAAAAATTTGTGTTTCTGTTACGGGCCTTGGACCTTTTTGACCTTTTGGACTTTCAACTATCGCTTTTTGTTTTTACTCGCCATTTCTGTTCTCTTGGTTTGATTCTATTATGTCTCATTTGAGTTGATTATGCCAACTGATGCCTTTGTACTTTCATTTTGAGAGACACTTTTGTTATTTGTCGAGTACAACTTAGAGTTAGGTTCCGCGAAGTCGTCAGCTTTATTTTTTACAACTATTCTATACGTTTTAAGGCTGTAAAACCCCCCATTTCTCAGACAGGAATGAACATTTTCTCACATTTCTCTCTTGTTCAAACACCCTCAAAGTTCAAACCGCTGTAGATAAGTAAAAACTGTAGATAGTAAAACTTATTGCTGCTGCCGTCCTTATGTTATTTTCTTCTTTATGTAGCGGACTGTAGATTAATTTATTCCATAATGGCGTCCTACAACTTCTAACTTCTACCTTCCTTCAGCATGTCCAGAAATCCAACTTTTTGGGCTCCTTAGTTTGTTAATTCAATTTTGTTTCAACCCTTCATTTCACCACCACTTTTCTTTTGTTCTTTCCTACACTGCTAATTAATAGATCACAATTTTGATTTAAACCTAATACAACTTGGTTTTAATTGCTACTTTCTTCCTCCCCAGGCAAAGAAACGTAACAGTTTTTTGCGGCGCTGCTTCAGATATGATTCAGTTTCTTATTTTTGTGTATCAGATATTACATCCAGTCAGTCTTACTTGAGTAGTTAGTAGTTTCCCGAAGTACTTTTATTTGAGAAAAGCTTGCGGGCAGAACATTGAACAGGATTGAGCTGATTTAAAGATATAAGGAGGGTTTGAATAGGAGAGATTGCTGAATAAAACCTCTTCAGGCCGGTTTTTAACGAGGGAACATTGTTATAACATAATAGAGCGCTCCAAAAGACTGAAAAAAGATTGAAAACCAACTTATATTCACCTTCCACTGACCAGTATTACATAAAACGATTGCCGGGAGCTGACGACAGACACGGAATCCAAAAATAGAATCCTCACAGCCTAATCAGCCTTTTTAGATGAGGAAAAAAAAGGGTTACGTCTTATACGCTCCAATATATATGTGAATTAAAGACGTTTCAAAGCTTTCGTTTTGCTGAATTCTCGCCGGAGGGAAGGGGTGGGCTGAGGGGCAGAGCTGCAGGGCCAAGATAAGCTGCTTCATATTGGATAAGCGAGAATGGATCCTGGCAGACAGAACAGTGGTTTCTTCCAAAGGGGAATGACCGAACAGAGACCGACCCACATCCAGGTCAGCGTGGAGCAAGAATAACACTACGGGAGTTAAAATGACTCGTAATGTGGGCTGTAATGGCGGTGTCGTGTCAAACTGTAGCGTAATAAGTGTCGTTAGAAGAGATTTGACATTTTTCACTAGCGTCGTTGAAAGAAAACATGAAATAACTTGTGTTGCGCTCTTTTCTGAATTGGTATAATGTTGTTTCTTCATCACAAACGGACCTAGAGTTGTGTTTTGGATCATTCACACACTTTTAAATACACAAATCCTGCATATTTACTCAATATTTTGCTTAGTATTTGAGTTCATCTCTTTTAAACTCATACATTTTCATTAAGATCTGCAGGATTTCAGAGCTAGAATTGGCAATCTTTACTGAACTTAAGGTAAAAAGTTGCTGAAAACCATCACTGCATGACATCACAAGGTGGAACAGAGCATTTTGAGGTTTGCAGATGAAAATGGACAAAACACAACGCCAGGTATTTTCTGAGGAGGTAACAACATTATAGCATCACTTAAAGCGCAAAAGAGTCAATTTTGCATAATATATCTATCTGAACTTTACATTTTCTGCATTTTTCCACAGTTGCAGTACGAGTTACCTGGGACAACAGGTTTGAGCTGTGTCTCCGCTTCCAAAAACATAAGGTATACTGAGCTATAGGAGCCACGGAAAAGACACAGTGTGATTTATTCATTTGTTGTTGCATCAGTATATGCGCAGATGCTGTAAAAGTACCAAGTTTGAAGACTGAGGCGATGTTCAGACTGCAGGGCTTAACGCTCAATTCGGATTTTTGGGTGAAATCTGGTCGTTCGAGGTCATTCACATTTCCAATTGAACTCGACCTGTGCGTGACCTCCAGCGTGAACTTTAAACGCACCAAAGTAGCCTGAACATGGACGCTAGTGTTGATTACCTGCCGATTTTAAACGGATACTCCAGAATTTTGGACATAGGACCTCATTTCCTTGTGAGCCAGAGTGTTGTAGACGTGTGGAGTCACTTTTTAAAATAATCCATCCAGTCCTTGTATTTGTAGAGGTCACTGGTGCTAGGCTAGCGCATGTCAATGGGTTTTGTTAGCCTGACACTAAAAACAGTCTCACCCACACGAGGCAAATCTATTTTTACCCCAGACTGTTGATGTGAATGTCTGTGTCGATAAAATAATAATATTAGAAGTAAAACCATCCTGGCATTTGAAGGATTTATGTCTGAGCAGCAGCGAGATGTACTTCCCGATAGCGGCGGACTGATATCTGAGAAAATAGTCCCTTAAAATGCGACGATTCATGCGTTGCGAGGTTGGTTTTACTTCTAAAATCCAAATCCTTCCAAATAGTTAAACTGCAAAAGCAAACAAAAAAACAAAATGAGTTCACTCTTGTTGTCTATTCTTCTACGGAGGAGTTCAATAAGTTCATTACATTCAAAAATAACTATTTTAGCGCTACAATATGTACATTTTCTGATGGCGGATCCACTTAGACACTTGTTGTATCTCACATTACACTTAGACAAACTTTACTGAACTACAAGGGAAATGACTTGGATACAGTAGCTCACACATAACAGTATATTCAAATAAAAAAGAGCAAAAATATAAATACTAATGATAAATTCAAAATCAGCAGCAAAAAGATAGCAACATAAGTACTACTAAATGTTTTTCGATAAAGTAAAAAGTGGGTACTTTGTTGTTTAGCTTTTTTTCCCCTTTGCTTCATAATTCCATATATCATACTTCATATATTTGATATCTTCTGCCTGCATATAAAATGTAAAAAGTAGTAAAAAAACACTGAGTGAGATGTGTCCAAACATATAATCTTGGTCGACTAATACAAACTCTTCTCAGATGATCCTGCGTCATAAATTGCAGTTGAAATAAGTAAGTAGTAAAGTAAAGTAAAGTGAAGTAAACGTTCTGAGCACTGTACTCCTAAAAGATAGACAGGAAGAAGACGAGCTGCCGATCCTTACGCACAAGAAAGTAGTCCTTCTGAAACAATCTTAAACCATCACTGAAACCATTTACTTCTGGGTCAGACTGTGTATTTTTTTATATTTAATCTTCATTGATTCAGATCCGACTCGTCCTCTCTCTCCGTGCAGTTTACTCTTTCCAAACTCTTCTGTTTCCAGCCCCAGCGTGACTGAAGCAGGAAACTATTCGAGCAAACGCCAGGACACAACTACAAAGTTTAGCGCCAATCCGTGTTTTCGCATATATTGATATTGCAAGTGAGCGTCTGTAAAGAGGCCTCATACAGTACGCACAGAATCCCCATCCCCAGATAAGAGAGGCCTGCGTATGGAAACGGAAATTCTAAAAACCTAAAGGGACCGAATGTAATCCCCATAGTCCCTCCAAACATCCCTTGTTTTGTGTCACGGCTATTTCAAAGTTTTATTAAATCTAAAACGTTTGCACCGTCCTGGTTTTGGCTCAATATGAAAAAGTGATGAAGTGCGTGCATCAAAATATGATTTAAACTAGGGCTGCACAATATATCGAAAAAATATCGTCATCGCGATAATGGCACGTGCGATATCCACATCGCAAAGATGCGCGATATTTTTTAATTGTTTTAGGCAAGTCAAGGCTCCTTTAGGACTATGGATAATGTGAGCAGGTTACACAATGAAATTTATTGCAAACAGAAGGAGCTGAATGTGACAGTTGGTTTGGCTCACACCAGATGAATGTTTCTGAGCAGCAAAAATAATAAAAATCAGCCAGACCCCGATTTGAACATAATATAAAAATTGGTTTACATTTGAACATTTTTACTATTCCTTTTACCCAAATCATATTCTAACCGATTGAGATTTATTCCAACAGCACAAAAAAGATTGAAAAATATTTACAAAAGATACAAAAATGAAAAAGCTCAAGCTCATTTCAAATTTAAGTGGATCAATGACGTATAAGGATTTTCAACAGGCACATTTTAAATAATTTGTTTTTATTGAACTTTTTTCAAACATTTGCAGTGTCAGGTGCATAAATCTATGTTTGACATTTATATTAAGCATTTTTAGTATTTTTTTATGTACTTGAATTGGCTACGATTTTAAAAAATGTCATGTGGTGCAACCGAGAATAACTAATAAACTAATAATTTTTTTTTAAACATGGTTGGGATGTTAATGTAAGTTCTGAGTCATATGAACATGAGATTGAGATTTGAAAACATGGACACACTCGGACAATATTAGTTTGAATATTATGAGTAAAATATCTATTCAAGAAAGCCAAAATTTCATGTGGGACGACAAAACACAAAAAAAAAAAGAAAAGAAATTTGATCTGATTTAGAGTAATTTTTTAAAAGTCGGTCACACCACTTGACATTTTATCACTTTAAGTACCAAAAAAAATGCAGATTAACTCAGGATTTATTAAAAAAAATGATTTGGTTCCATGGAGGTCAGAAGTACTGCAGGTATGTGGGGAATTAGGACATTTTTTAACTGAATAAATCGCAATTGGACATTGGAATTTTAACGTAAAAAAAAATGTAAAAATATTAAATTAAATCTAAGTACAAAAATATATCTCTTTATTTGCTTTATTAATAATATAAAAATACAAAAAAAAATTCGCGCCCGTCTTTTTAACAAGATTTTTCCTGCCCCGGAACCTTTTTAGCCGGAACACCTGAGGCTAAGTAAAATTAATTTCACTCACAATTACTTATTTCATTTACTTATTTCAGTTTCTTTTGCAGGTCACACACTGAAATATCAATCAGTTGATCAATAAACATCTCAAAAAATGGAAACGGAATGAAATTACGAGCCCGAATAGTAACAAAATATAACTACTTTTAGCTCTGGAACCAGAAACAATGGTCTTAATGAATGAAAAAGCCAATCTGACTCTGTATCTGAAGCCCACAGCTGACCCAAGTGAATCCTTCACTTCGCTATTCTGTGCACAGAGGTGATGAGAAACGAAGCGGCGACAATGGACGGGAACTTAAGCCCATCAAATCCCGCAAATATTCCGAGCGGTAATGAAGAGGTGGATACGAACGCGCTCGTCGAGTAAACCGCTGTGGAATCGACGCAGTATTATTCCCACTGTCTGAACCGTTCGGGGGTAGGGCCGCTTTAGTCTCGTGCCAAATAGGAGTGGATTCAGTGGTATTATGTTAGAACAAAGAGAGCTGAGTGCAGAGTGAATAATGGTCGAAGAGATTCTTAAGTTTGGATCAGGAGCAGAGGGAGGACTTCAATAGAAATGGAAAGTGAGATACGGTGGGAGCCAAAAACAGCGGGATTCCAACGCTCCCAAAACACAACAAAGCGTAGATAGAACAATATTGATTTCACATTGAAGAAACTCAATCATCAAAGGGACTCCCCCAGGGCCTATTGTAAGAAAAAGACTTTATTGAACTTTAAATCATGTTGTAATGTATCTTCATCAAAAACACACTTGACTTTTGGATCCACACTCTGATCTATCTTATAATGTCTCCTTTTTACAAAAATACCTTTATACCTCCTGTTGAACTAAAGGTGAAAGCTAGCGGCTAACATGTAGACAGACTAATAATAGATTCTCACACGGCTTAAAGCTCACACAAATCCATTTGGTGTAATATAAGACCTTTAAATCTGTGCCATCCTGCTGCCTTAAGGAGATACATGAAGCTTTGTTTGGACACAGCAGCATATAACACGACTAAGCCGCTTATGTTGGTAGATGGTTAAAAAAAAAATAATAATAATAATTACAGAATTTATTAATATCTGCAGAGTGTATCAGCCAATGGTCACTGGTCGTTCTGGTCATGTGACTGCTCAGGGGGCCTCAGGTGTCACTCAGTAAACAAACTACAAACACTTGGAGTAAATCAGCAGATACAGGCTCACACCACCTGAGTTTCAATGTGCTGAGATGGACTTGGATCTATTTTCTCTATTCTCACGATAGCAAGTTATACTGAAGGAAATCCCAAGGCTAACAGAGTCAATACTGCCCCCCGGGTGAACACCGTGGGTGACTACTGAACTAAATAAAGTATGTGAGCAAGTAGAAGGCCACAGTCAGGAGCAGAACTTTTCATGTGTTTTGTTTCTGATTTTCATTCCTTCAGAGTGGAGTAAAAGTTTCCTGATGCAGTTTGCTAACAGCAGCCTCTGTGAACAGAGCAGGACTGTCACATTCCCATTCTAATGCCTCACTGCATGAAAATCCTAAACCATGATATCTGTTTGATCAGAACCGTGATGAGGAAGCTTCTGCCTTGGATTATTCCACACAGTTGTTTCTGTCATGTTTCAACATAAAGCTCAGTCTGCACCAGCTGCACCACCACAAACCAAGGACAAGGGCAAAGCATCCCACAGGGTCTGGCCCCTGTGGAAATACAGTGCACACACACAGAGTGACCGAGCAGGCAGCCCACAGTGACCTCTGCTAGCATCACACGTACTCCAGGATATCACATACTTCATATACTTTCCTCAAAAAGGGAAAAAAGAAAGAGTTGCTCCTCATGACAGTTCAACATTTATAAAAAAAGACATAAATCGCAAAGATTTATGTCAACAACAAAGTTGTTTCCTATTGAAGTGTTTTCCTCCACTTTGCCACACTTCCATCACACAGACACTTCTGACCAATCAGAGCGCTCCATTCACAGAGCCGTCTGCCAATTACACTTTCCACAACTTCCCCTGAGACAGAACTGTGTCCTTCAAGGGCTGATAACGCTCCAGATCAAAGCCTGTGCCCACAGCAGCACACTGTCCTGCAGCTTCAGGCTGAAGCACACCGGTGTGTGCCGGGCTTAACAGAACACACACTTTGTTCCCCTTCAAATGTTTAAGTGACCTTGAGATGGGACACACTCACTATGTGCTACTGACACGATCTCAACATGCATCACTCTCCTTTTGATTGTTGACACCTATTAAATGAAGAAACGTGTTTGCAGAAAATATGCAAAAATACTATGTGTAAATGGTAAAACTGGAGCTGTAAGACACAGTTGAGATAATCATGCACCACACAACACAACCCACCAAGGTCATGTGTTTCCTCAGACTGAGACCACACATCACTTATTTTATCACCTAAAGAAACACGTCGTCCCCGGCGACACAAAGGTTGGCCCTGTGTGACCCGTGTGAACCGCTATGCTAAGGCATTAACTTCAGTTCAACCTTTTATCCACGACCACAAAGACATGACAGAGGCGACTGAAACGCAGGAAAGAAAGAATTACACTAATTAAGCTACAATCGTTGTCGTCTCGGGTGAAACCAAGTAAGATTAAAAAGTTGTACAATGAATAGGATGAAGCGGTGAATAGTGGAGCCCGGCAGCAGCAGATAAAGTCAGTATCAAAAGAAGACCGTGGGCAGCCATGTTCCTCTGTGCACCGCTCTGTGATTTATCCTCGAGCTACACGCTCCATTCTCAGGTTTCACTGACATCTCAATAGGATTTCTCTCAGGCGTGATTTATATGAAGAGCATCATGTGTGACGAGACATGGTTCTAAATTACAAGTTCAAATAGAAACTTAAAGGCTCTGCTTTAAACATGAAAAACAGAACTAGATCAATGTAAAGGGTTTGCAGTGGTCCAAAGTTATTTCTTACTTACCTTATGCATTTTGAGCATCCTAATTAGTCACCGGGATGAGTTTCTGAGCACTTTTCAGAACTTACAAGGTTTTGGCGTCACTGTAAAGCTCCCGTAGTGGTCGGCTACAGTCAAATGAAGCTTGTTGAGGTCAGCAGTTATAGGAGTAAATGTGGAGTTGAGTTTCATATTAGGAATTCCAAGGACTATTCAATTCTGACATCCCTTTATTACGACATGCCTCTATTCAGCACTTTTTAGTATTTTTAGCACTTTTACCTTTTAGCATGTATTTTTATTAATTTTTTTTTATTATTTTGAGAGTCCAGGCGCTTCTCTCAATGTTCTTCCATGTTCTTAATCTTAACAGCTAACAAGTCACACACAAAACCGACACACACAGTATCAGTTCTGACATTTTCCCGCAAAGTATTCTCCGATCAAGTGCCCTAACATCTCATGATATACGGGAGCGCTAAGTATAATGGGCTGCCACGTTCATTTTATTCATATCAGAAAAGCGGAATGTTTTAAAAATCGTCACTCCAACATTGAAAAAAAAAAAATCATAGTGAAAAATAATGTTTATTCCACTACTCAATTAGACGTCAATGTCTAAATAGCGTCATAGCGTCTAACCCAAAGAGTCAATCCAGAGTGAAGTTTTTAATGTTCACATGTGGATTTGTGAGTAAAGTAGAGAAATAAAAACTCCAGATACATGTAGAGCGGGTTGGTATGAACATTTTATGACCAAAATAACAAGTTACAGAGAGAAAGGCTGTCGATTTGAGCTCCCGAGATAGAAGTGGTGTAACAAGTAACAAAAAAGTTAAAAGTGCATTGGTTTTATGTATGTTTTGACCAGTTAAGCATCCAACCACTGACTTATGTATGTTAGATTTGCAGAATAATTACGTTAAACGATTGAACAGTTGTGGATTTAATATTTTATCATTATTATCATTTCGTTACATCGTATTTTATTTTATTTCCATGTGTAGAAAATGTAACTTTGCTTAGAAAGGCGCCGTATAACTAAAATATCACTATAATATAAAGGAAATTCACACTGTAGCCTATGATATTAGATATTTACTTTTATTTAAGTTAAAAGATTTGAGTGTTTCCAGTCATTTCTTTCTCTCGTTATTTGATAGAAGCTCTAGGCGTGTCGAAATGCGCTACCTCGAAGTGAATTCATATAAATGCGTGAATAATGGTAATTCTGCAGTAATACGACCAAATGAACTACGCATATTCATATAAATGAGTTAAAATTTGACATAACTAAGGTAACCCGCTGTCTCCAATCCCCAAAAAATGCTATAAAACTATGGAGATTTATTTTCTTGGAGCTACACAACTGTAAACGGAACAAAACGTAAGGTTGCTTATTTTCGAGCGTGAATCGGTAAACGCCACTGTCGATTCAGTCCGTGGGAGCTCATTTGGACTCGGAAGTCATTTCGACAGATGTCCGTTTAAATATACAGTCTATAAATAGTCCTACAATGGGGGGAAATTACCGTGTTGCAATGCAAAGTTGAATAACAGCAGGAAAATCCGAACAATTAAGATCAAGATAATGATAAAAACGTTGCATACTGTGGCTTTATAGCAAGTTTTTCCTTTTTTTTCATGAACTTTTATACTTAAACTATCCTTTATAATCATCTCTGGACCCAAAAGCAATAAAAAAATGTATTATTCTGTTTAAATTCATTATCTTTTGTTTAGTGAAGAGGTTAGCCAACTCCTGCTTTCACGTCTGAATGAGCTTAGCATCCCATGTGAAAATACGGAAATTCTAGTTGTTTGGAATTAGGTTCATTAGGAGGCGGCATGAATATTTCATCCATCTCTCTACATAAGTCCAACTGTTTAATTGGGTTCCAAGTTACGGGAGGATATACCATACGCTGTTATGCATCTCAAAGACTCCCAGTGTGTCGCGCTGATTAGCATGAAAATCCCGTTATTCTAGATAATGGAGATTGAGACCCAAACTTTCTGCGCCTTTTGGAAGTCTTCTCTTTGTAGTTTCTAAATTTACTGACATGCTTTCCCGTTAATGGTAACTGTCTATGCAAATTACCAATCTCGCTCTGCGGTACTATAAATTATGCATAATGTGGTTCCTGTATTTGTACGCAGTAATTTCAGATTAGTGTGTCAAACGGTGTAAACTGCTAATCTACTCTGGTGTAGAACGAAATGAATCTAGTGACTGGATTTCCATACGACCCACATGCATAAGATTATCACGTTTAAATGAGAAGTTGGAGCGTACACTTACATAATGAAAAGTGTTGGAGTTAACATATGGATAATTCATACATAAGGAATACGCATAAGTCAATGTCTGCATTTGCTGAAAGGTGGTTCTGTTATTTATCGCCGTGTAGACTTAAAGTAGGTTCTTGTTATGAGGTTTGGTAGAGTGCAGTGGTTGAAGTAGTAGTAGTACAAGTAGTACGGTACATTTTAGGTATTTGTACTCAAGTTTAAGATTTAATTTATTGTCATTACACATGTATAAATAATGTGATTTAGCATCTAGCAAATGCAGTAATGCTGTAATATTCTATTACACTGTAGATTGTAGTGAATATATAAAAATAAATATGACAGAATGAACAGATAAGAATCAGGCATATTATACATGGGGAATATATGAGCAGATGTGTTGTACCAATAAATATAAGCAACACATACATATATTGGTACTACTATGCTATACTATATATACACACAATATATAGTATGAACAAATATACAGAGTATACTATAGAAAATAGACATGCAGCAGCCTTGTAATTATGATGACAAAAAAAAAAAAAAAAAAAAAAAAAAAAAAATAACAAAGAATGAAAATCCATCAACTCTGGACATGGTGTGGCCAGATAAATAAGCCAATAGAAAATGAAGCTCCTTCATTATCCTTTGGCTGTTGGGTTCAATCAAACTCTCTCCTCTTCTAGTGTAACTGAGTCTCCGGTGCTGGGATTACATGGTTTATGTTACACACTCCACAGATGCAAGACGCTGTTTACTAAAGTAATGGAATGGTTCTTAGCGGCTTTTTCCAACTGTTGCTTCCTCACAGGTTGCACTTCTTTCTTTTTTTTTCTTTTTTTTTATTTATTGCTATTCTGTGGTTTTGCTGGTTTTCTTGTTTTAAGACTAACATGTTTAAATCTGAGCATTTATTTTCTTATTATATTACTGCTATTGTTATTAGTATGTATTTGAGCAGCACTTTGGAAACACTTTGGAAATAAAGTGGATTGGATTTGATACTATGTAATGACATTTTTAGAAGAATTGTAAAAGGCAAATAGGCTAAATGGTGTAATGGACTTCCTACTGGCTGCAGTTGTGTTGGGAATTGTGGAGTGCACCCCACACCAGGCCCCATGAGCACACCCGTCTATAGACACCCCTTGACATTAGCTGCTGTTGTTTTCAGCAAGAGTTTTTATCTCCATGGAGATAATATTGTTTTGCCAGGAATGTTCCACATTATGGCATTTAAAGAAGGAGTATTTAACTCCTACAGGGTAACTGCTAACACATGACATATTTAGATCGGCAAATTACTTGTTAAACACTATATTTGCCAAAAAACAACGTAATAACATGTTTTAAGACTACTACCTGCACTAAGTCACTCCCCCTTCAGAGCAACATTAAAACACACTCAGCGTGCATCTCACTAAGGAAACTACTGCACATCACATCAGGTTTATTAGGGTATAAAATTGTGTAGTTTTGTATCATGTATTTGTATATTTTACAACACATCACAATGCGGCATTGTGACGTAGAACCTAAAGAATATATTTTTCACAATACCTCCTGTTTAATGTATTAATTCTTTCTTCAGGAGGAGGATTCACTGGTGTTTTATGTATTATGTATTCTTATTGGGAGAGGAAGGTCACCTTTCCATAAATATGACCTGGAACTTGCAAAACAAGCAGGTGCAAACCCTCCACCAGAAACATTACACAACACTCAAACATCAGGTTTAAACAATCACACACACTGGGCAGCTTATTTTGGTACAGGTCTATTTTTGCCTTCACCCTCAGAACCTTTTGCTCTTTTAGTCACAGTGACATACTTGAAGCCCTTGTACCCATTGTAAATACACTTTACCCCAGTACAGAGACAGTGTATGTATGTATGCAGCTCTTGGGGTCAAAATATGTTCACTGTGTGAATTTAATTTTTGTGCCGTGCTCTCACTGCTTGCTCAGTCGTTGTTATTTTAGCCTTCATCATCAGAGGTATAATACTCCCTACAACAGAAGCATAGCTGGACTGGACTGGCAGTGACAACATATCACAATATCCTATCCTAAACTTACCTTCTTACCTTCAACCAGAGTCTAATTATGAAGTGTTCCAAGAATCAGGAATGACACAGTTAGCATGCTAGTTGTTGTTAGAATTACCACAACAGCAAAGCAACTTCGCTCCGGCCTTTGAAAGTTGTGAAAAGCTGTCGTAAACGGCATGAATACTCGGATGCTCTGACTTTACTGTCACTGGACCATATAGTTACAATTCCCTCGATTAACCTGATCGAATTGGAAAAAAACGTAAAATCAGCTTAAGTTGTCACCGTCACTACTGTGACAAAAAATCAATGCCTTCCTTTAAATCCCCGCATGATTGCAGCTTAGTTCGCCCGTACGTGGACGCATACGGATGTGGTATTCAAACTAAGCCACGAGGTCCTGTACCGACGGTGCGCGGGGACGATAACGCCGTCGCTATTTTTACTTACCTTCCGAAAACGCGTACGGCGCTAAGTGTTTTGTGTGTGCGAGGATTTACGGCGGCGGTATTAATAACTCCGCCTGTGCCCTCTGTCTGTTAATAGACGTGACCGAGGAGAAAGGAAGGAAGGGTTTAAGGAGAAGCACGTTTAAGGATCTGGGAAAGGAGATGACGTGGATGAAGCTGCGAGAAGTGTAAGAAACGTGCTGTGGTCCATAATCTGAAGTAGCTCCACCTCAAGTTTAGTCCAAGGAGAAAAGATGGTTCGACAGAGGAGTCAAAGAGGCCATATATCGTTATTAAAATAAGCCAAATTTTAATCTCATTAGATTTAAAGAGCATGTTCATGGTTAAGTTTTGAACAAAAAAGTGAGGTTCTTGTGAGCGATAAGCCATGTTACAATGTGGTTTTCTCATCAAAAACTTACCTGGAGTTGTGACTTTATTATTAGTCCGTCTACATCTCCAAAGCTCAAAATGCTCTGTTCCACCTTGTGATGTCATAACACGGTAGTATTCAAGTTATCAGCGGTATTTACTTCAGTAGAGATCAGGAATTCCAGGGTTCAAATGATCCAAACGATTCTAGTGAAATTGTTTGGATTTTTAAAACACGGTGAAGCACTTCCTGTTTTACGTGACATCACAAGGTGGTACGGGCTCTTTTCTGTTTTAGAGAAGAACTAAATATGCAGGGTTTCTTTGTGAATGAAACAAAACACAAGTCCAGGTATGTTTGTGATGAGGAAACAACATCACAGACGATAAGTTAAATTTTTTTGTGGTTCTTTATGTGTCAAAGCTCATATAGTACGTCGGACAAAATCTTCAGACTGCACAGTGCCTACAGTTAACATCAAAATCCCAGGAAATGTTGATGATACCCCTCCTCATAATGGCATTTGAAACTTCCAATTTTTTCCTTTTCAATTTTTCATCATTGCTTCAACGTTTGCGAGGTCTTGCAGTAAAGAGTGGACTTTTTGGACCTTTCAGATCTTACGTTATCTGAATGTTCAAGATTCTGGAACGGAGAAAAGTGGAGGCAAAATGAGGCTAACATCATATATTTACAATGATTTAGCCCACGCTCCAGGAGTTATAATATCACTTTTGGGTTGTGAACCTCAATCAGGTAGTAAGTTTACTATCCAACTGTTACATAGTAAACTAAGCACCTGACTGAGGTTTACTGCAGGCAAACTGCAGTACGCTCAAAAATGTTGATGGGCACTGAGCTGCTTATAATTTCTTTACAAAAACATAATAATCACCTTTACTAATAAAAGCATTAGGCTTTAATGATTTATTTGGTTTATAAACAAAAGAGAGAAAATGAGAAAAAAAAAAAATCTGAAGACGAGCAATTCAGCCATCTGAGCTAAACTCCATTATGCCACCAGTGGGTTAGCTGATTACAGCCTTCCTGAAAATAATCTCCACATTAGGACGATAGTTAATGTGTTTGCTAATCATTTCTTTAGTTGTAAAAATTCTCAGTTAAACTGCTGTGAAATTTGACAGTTTACTTTCAGCTTATAGTGCAGTTCTGTCGGAAATGTGCGACCACAGACATGCTAAATGCAAATGGTTTTATGACATTAGAGCAAAAAATAACCAACTATTTTGGATTTGAAAGGTACAAATGTTATTTACTTTGCTTCTCTGTTAAGAAGGTTGGAAAAAATACACTTTTCTAAACCTAAAATAGTATTTGGGCTTCACAAAAAGTATAATTTATGACTAAATGTGTAATATGTCTGTAGAAGAAGTGAAAAACTGTTGTGGGCTTAACATTTCTTTCTCAAAATGTGGACTTTGTCTTTATAAAAAATGCTTAGTGTTGATCATAAACTCCTGTCAAATAAACAAATAAGATAAAACACAATTGTAAGTGTTTTTTTTTTAAACTGAATCTGAATCATTCACATGGATCTGAGTGGTTTTCATTTTGCATTTCTGTCCTTGATTTTTCATAATTAATGATGTTCTGAAATGAATCCCAGTTTTCCCATTAAAATCTCATTCTGTTCCACTTCACGTTTGCCTCCAGCTGCTCCATTCTGAAATTTAGAATGTTTTTGTTTCCAATTTTTCAAAGGGTTTATATATGTCTGAGTGATTTAGCGATCTCTCCTGGGCCACTAATAAAAAAAAAATTCAGATTTATTCTCTATTTACTAGTTCTTAGACTTCTTCATTCTAGTCTAGAGGGAGTTTATTTTAAGAGATCGTGTCAAATAAAATGATCTTACTACATGGACAGATAATTTCACTACTTTTAAGTCATTTTCTGATTTTTAGTGTTTATATTTTCAATTTTGGCCAATCTTTTTTTCAGTGTACACAAAACAATAGAACTTCACAAACCTGGTGCAATGTGGCTTGTAATGTGATTGCGCTCTGAAGGGGGAGTGTTTTTGGAGAATATTGCATTTTCAAAACTATAAAAGATAACATGGAAATATAAATGTGTGTCATAGTATATATATAGTATAATACTCCCTCTTCAATAGAAATGATTTAAAGAACTCATATTTTTTCGTTGTTACTTCATAAAACACGTACCTGGAGATGTATTTCATTAATGCATATTTGATTAATCTTGTGTAGTAAGTACAGTCTATGACCTGACAAAAAATACACAAAATTTTCCCTGGATTGTTGCGTCACAGGTAGAAAATTTAAACAGTTTTTAAGTCAATACATCAACTCTAGACTCATTTTAAGCCTTCCTGCTGTTGAATTATGTTCATTACTACTGCATGCTTACATTAGCTTTTTGGTTGTTTCTATGGATACGTCATCTGCCTGGAATGTTCCACAATATGGCATTAAACAGCCTTGCATTTATTCAATTACGGGTGCTTTTATAGTTCAAAAATACCTACAAAACAAGTGTTCAGACTGTGAGCGGGGTCGCCTCTCCACAGATCTGACCTGTACCTTGGTCTGTACCTTGATCTGTATGACAACAGAAAGGTTTAATGTTATACTGTGGAACATTCCAGACAAAGCAGGGAAAGAAAAGAGAGAGAAAAGCCTTTTAAGGACCCTCTATCAGAAATGTTACGCAATCCACCTTCAACATGTTTTCAAAGTAAAAGTACAAATATTTCTTTAATTCAATCCACTTTCTGATCTTCCACGGGTTAAGTTCTCGGAGCAACAACCTGGTTTAGATCTGGTTGTCTCTGAAAGCCAAATCTTTTCTTAGTCTGAACAGTAAAAGAACATGATCCAAACTAAACTATTTCCTTTGACTATAAAGCGTACTTGGACGACCGAGGTATCACACACTTTCTAACGACCCGGTACGAGTAGTTCGAGAGCCAATGTTCTTGCTCACATCGTTTCCTCAGACCAAAAGCCAAACCTTCTGCTAATTAGTGTCTGGAACGAAACGACTGTGATTCCAGCAGAGAACAATAAACCTTTAATAACCTTTTAGAGCTTTTTTTCCCCCATTGAGAAAACACATCGTAAAGCTGCACTGTGTCATTTTTCTAGTGGACGCACACGGGTTGTTTCCATGGAGATACGATGCTTTGCCTGGAATGTTCCACGGTACGGTATTGGCATCACTTTCAACCATTTCCTGGTAATAAAAACACATGTAACTGAATAAATGCAGATAGATTTCATATATTGCACTTTGAGCTGCGGTAATTTGCACATAATAGTGGAAAAAAACAATATCTAGACAAGTTCATATGGCAACATTTGACTTTATTTGAGTAGATTCAACTCGACAAGTAAAATTATCGACAAATGGAGTAAGTTTGTTGTTCTTAACTCGAGCAAGATTAGATTTTGTTTCTTATTTTAAGTGCAAAAATTTGTTGTTAATCTTATTTTAAATGTAGCAAGATGTATTTTCATATTTTAAGTTGTTCAGCTTTTATATAATTTTACTTGTCAAGTGAAATTTACTCAAATCATAATCACATTTTCTTAATCCAAGTCACCTTAAGTTATCTTATTAGTTAGTCAAGTTTAACGGTAATTTAGTTTTTTTACTTACTACATTACATTATATTGTGATGTGTGATCTGCTGTGTCCAAAAATTTCCCTTTTGGATCAATAAAGTTTGTCTTAGTGTCTAGATTATGTTTTTCGCAGTGTACATGTTTGTATTATTTTAAAATATTTATTGAAAACTTTTAGAGGAACAAACCAAGCAATACAATTAGAAATCTGCAATATATGCGCCGTTTTAAATGAGTTGTGTCTCGTGTGTCGTGTAGATGTTTAGTGTAAAGTGTGTGTGTGTGTGTTCGTGTTGAATGCATCTTGTGTTTGAGTGTTTGACCAATAGATTCCCAGAGGAGCAAGACACTTTATAAGAGTTCTGGACCAACTCAGGACGTTGGACATCGGGGGAATAGCATGAGTTTTTAATTGAGTTTATTCACATTGTATTTTATTATGTGTTTGGTTTTAGGATTTTAGTTTACATATTTGGGTTTAATATAGTTTATTTAGTTTCTAACTTATTTTAAACAGCTAATGTTAATGTTCCATCCCCTGGAGTTTGAACGCTTTTATCCTGCAGTATAGAAGGCGCCTGTGATTTTCCGTTCATTGTTCTGCTGCTCCCATCCTCCCTGCACCTTTTTGCACTACACTTTTTAGCACTTGAGTACATTGTTTTTGGAGAACTGGGGGAAAAAAGTGAACCATCTGCCTGAGTCGTCATTTTAACTGCAACTCACTGCAGCCGAGCCAGAAAAGTTACACAGTGGTCCCTTAAAGCAGACTTATTATCCAGCATTGACTTTTCAGAGCGTTTAACAGTGTTAAAGTTTGTGATTCTGAAAGTTGAATCACTTATTGTCAAAACGCCACTTTGCCAATCAATTCCCATTTTCATCTGCTTTGTACGAAGTGTCTGTGTGTGTATTTGGGTCAATGACGTATAAGGA
>KN492276.1:0-20419 GCA_000787155.1 Scartelaos histophorus
GTGTGTGTGTGTGTGTGTGTGTGTGTGTGTGTGTGTGTGTGTGTGTGTGTGTGTGTGTGTGTGTGTGTGTGTGTGTGTGTGTGTGAAATGAAAAGTGAAAAAGTGGTGCGAAAGGTGCGATACCATGGCAACACAAAAGGCATGGCTGATGAGAGATGTTCACTTGTGTTTTAATCACAGCTTCCTCAGTGTCGTCTTGTTACAGGAGACATGCACAGCCTGGCAAATGTAAATGTAACACTCCGTTTCCAGATAAATCTACCCTGCACGCTGTATGGAAATATTGAAATGTTAAATGCAGTGTACAGAGAAGAAGGTTTAATGGGTTTTCTGGTATCAGCCACGCACGAATCTGTGATAGGAGAGTGGAGATGTGCTCTTTAGATAGTGAATGTGTCCAAAAAGTACCCAGAATACACCGCAGCGTAATGCCCATAGACTGTACAAAGGAGTGAACTAAGGGACGTCACGTTTAGCTCCAGTAAAAATGAAGCTCACCGATTCTAGCAGCTACGTGGTGTATTTGGAGCTCCACATTAGGAATAAGAATTGATTTACACACAAAATGCCAAAATAAAAACACCAGGATCATGTAGAGCAGGTTAATATGAGCATTTTAAAACCAAAATGAGGAGTCTAACAGCATCACATTACCAAGAACTCAAAAATCCTTCATTTAAATGTAGTTCAGGCCCCGTTTTTTGGTTTAAACTTTGGATCAAACTTCGAAACTCAACAGCAGAACTATTAGCCGAGTAACCAGACGATCATCCGAAGCTGATTTATCTTTTCTGATGGAGGGTCCACCACCTGCATATTTGTTTCCATAGGTGGCATTGGTTTGCCTTGAATCTTGCACAGTATGACATTAAATCTTAAAGGTTTTTGCAATTACATGTGCTTCTAATGTTAAACAATACCCTGAAAAACATGCATCATTCTTTCTGTCTATGCATGACAAGAATGATGGAACCGCTTCTTGTCTAATGGCACTTGAGAAATTTCCATAGAAAGCAATCTCCATCTCCACAAAGACAGGCAGGTGACAGACCATCTACCCGAAAAATTCCTTTAACCTCATACCATCCACCCGCGCGATTTTGCTATGTTAAACAGTAATACCAGATTTTCACCGTTGTTACTTTTGTCTCTATTGGCATGCCATACAAAGTTTGAAAGCTTAATTTCTCATTAAAACGACCATTTCATTCATTTTATGCCACAATTCAAGCCCAAAAAGCAATAATTTATAATTCCCGAAAAGAGCCGGTTCTGTCGGTCCAAAACGGGTTCAGTCCAGGAATAGCTGTACTCAATGTGTCCATAAAAATACACAGAAAAATAATATCCAGATTTATTTATTTTATTTTATTTTTTTTTTCCATAAAATAATTCCATGGATGAATCCGTGAATGAAAACATATCTTGTGTATAAGCTATGACATTTGGGTATGTCTTACCATTGTGCACACACCCAAATGAGCCGGGTGTTAAGTGGTTAAAATTATGACATTTGTATGTCTTACCATTGTGCACACACCCAAATGAGCCGGGTGTTAAGTGGTTAAAATACCACCCATTTGCACCCCAAATTCTCAAAATATAGTTATTATATATTATAGTTATTATATTATAGTTATTTCTGTGATGGATTTTTTCTGAATGTCTCTATCTCTTACTTTACTTAACATACTCCTCTCTAATCAACATCATCCTCTAAAACACTTATTAATAAAACGAATAGCTGTGCAGTTAGACTATGAGCGAAAATCCTGGTTTTTCCCTTGGGCAGATCCCTTACAAAGACATATTGCTTGCTCAGAATAGGGCTTTTAGTTGATTCCAAGCTGATCCTGTGAAGTCTGCAGGTGATAAAGCCCACTGCAGTCAGCTCTGACCCTACACGCCCTTTCCTTCTAATGGATATCTTATACAGCCATATACAGCCTAGGAAAAACACTGTCTTTTCTTAAGGTTACACAGGCTAATTACTTAATTGTACCAAAGAGCAACCCACGTACATTTTACTCCACGGTGCACAATAGACGCAGCGGAAAATATGTTTCAAAGTTAGAAATAAGAGGAACCTGTTTTTGTTGTTGTGACTGATTTGAAATTTAAATCACCCTAAATGCAGCTACACAGTTTGCGACCATGAAAAATATGGTAATAATTTAGTAAGGTTCGCTGACACTCATTAATAATAAAGGACGCACTTACCCAGAGGAGAGCTTTCATGATTTTTAAAGGTGCTTGTTGATCTCTGAATAATATGTCCTAAGATGTTTTTCAAAGAGATAGATCACAATGAAAATAATTGTACGAACGCAGCACCGGTTCAGCTGCGAAGACGTGTTTCCAACCAGAATCACGCGTCCCCGTCTGTCAAAGTTTAGGTCGTCGAACAACTTGCCGCGTTTGCTTCATAAATCCTCCCCGCAAATATCTCACAACAGCGGGAATACTGATGCATGTACAAATCATAAAACAATGTCAACTTCAATGTTCAAAGCAAACTGGAAATGAATCTCACACCAAGCTGTCAAAAAAAGGGAACTGATTACTGAACTGAAAATGATGAAAAAACGTGTAATTAAAGGATTTATTTCTAGGGTTTTGGGTAGACTATGTTGTACCAGCAGGAGTAGTGGGTAGAGTAGCACCCCAAGAGCCACTTCCAGATCTTGAGTCAAGATTATGGTGAGAAATACCGGTTTGGAGGATCTGTTTTTGGTGTTTGAGTTGATGTTGAAAGTGGGAGTACTGAGGAAACCCATTTGGACGCCAGAAGAACATTTAAACCAAGATAAGACTGGATAAATAGAACTGCTTCTTGCTTTAGTTACTGTGCCTTCATTACAATACAATAATATATTCCAACTATATATTCCAACATTAAAGGTGAAGTATGGAACTTTTCTACTGGATTTGTCTTTTAAATGCGTGTCTCCATGGGGATGTTCATGATTTGCCTTGATTTTTCTGCAGAATTGTCTCAAATGATAAATTTTTGCATTTTATTTAGCACTTCACCTTCAAAAAAAAAAAAAAAACCCTTGACCTGGGGCTACCTGCTCATCTTCATGGAGACAATATTGTAAAACATGAACCAGAACCTCCAGAGAAGTTCCATAGTGCAGCTTTAAAGTGCAATGATCCAATGTTATACAGTCTAAAAATGTTTAACAGAGGAGTAATGCTTGAGAGTCCCTGGCATTGGTCACGTAAAATAAAGTTAGTTTGTGTGGATGAGCAGTTGTTCAGCGGCCCATGGAGTGGAGAGTCGCCCTGGTTCTAGCCCCAAACAACAGAACGCTCCAACAGCCACAGGTGCATGCTGGGAATCTCCATCGGCCAAGGCTCTGTCTCCGGAGTCACCGCTCCTCACAGATGCTCTGAACTAAGGCCAACGCCGCGAGCAAACAAGCAAATCTCTCCTTGTACTCGTCCTTCACTTTTTCACTTCCAAATGGGCAGTCTGCAGCAGTCGATTATGTTTAATATCAAGTGAAAGGAGACTTATTTCAGATCATTTTTATTTCCCAGGCAACAGCACTGCGTCTTGCCCGATACAGAGAGACACGAGCGTTGTTCTTGTTCATTGCGTTTAGTTTCATCAGAATTACTTTGGATGGCTGATTTCATCACAGCATTTCTCATGGGTGCGAGCTGCGAGCGTACGCCGTGCACTGATCTGACAGAAATAAATGAAATGACAGATAAATAACTAAAAGCCAAACCAACCAAACGAGGCTAAACATAAACATTTATCAGGTGCGCAGATGAAGCCATGTAAATTGGGTTAAGACGACAGAGGTTGTGTTACTATGAGGGAAGCTCTGTGGGATTGTGCTGCCAGGCGCTGCATGTGACCAGCCTCCTCTTCTCGGTGCTGGTAATGTTATGCACAGCCTGATATGTAGCCCCGTGGGTAACAAATAGCAATCATCTATGCATTTTCACACCTATACCAAAGCAAGCATTATTGTTTATTTGAATTGACACACCAGTCTGTCTCTCCATGTGCTCTCTAGATTTCATTTTATGTGCCTATAATGTTTCAGTTGCAAGAATGTATGCAATGTTGCATAACTGCATTCCTGTGCAGTTACTTTTCATTTGGTGGTATTCAGATCAAGGGAATACATTATGGTATTTGCTCATGTAATTTATGCTTCAAACTGCACATAAACAGTGAGAAATAGACAACCCTGCTCTTTTGGTGAGTGTGTGATTTTTCAGGTACTGAGAGAAAATCCATTAAAACAGCAAAACAAATAAAAAACTGTTTTCAATAGGCTCATATGTTGTGTCTTTACTCTGTAACTTTATATATCAGAATATGCAACAAAAGACATTTTAATTCAGGTATTCACCATTCTGTAACTAAATATATTTTTCAAATTGTTCTTCCTGTCATAGAATATATGTAGGAAATGCTCTGATCAAATAGAAATCTCTTCCAATGTGCAGTATTCAGACTTAACACATTTTCAGATAAAACTTTTGTCTTCCACCCACATCCTTCATTGGGATTTGAGCTGTTCTCATAACTGATCACCTCCAGCACTTTCTTTTGACCTTTGCAGCCAAAACTGGCCTGGCTGAAATGCTAATGTTGCTAACGGCAAGAAATTATTTAACACCTTAGTCCTTAGTGGGAAGTACAGTCATATTTGAAGGAGAAGGTTTTTGTTATTCCTTTTTCTGCTTAGCAGAATCCCAAAAAGATTGGTATACTATCATAATATACATTGAATGCCATACTTTAGAACATTGTAGGCAAAGCAATACCATCTTCAAGCAGACAAGAAACTGGAGGGACCTCCACCAGAAGGGCGCACCTTACTCATAAACTTAAAACTAATCTATTGTAACACAGTAAAATATTGCAGATTAATTTGACCTTTGCTGCCTATTCTCTTTCTCCAAGATAAGGCAGATGATAGTAGAATGGGCTGTCTAAGAGGAGCAAAAGAGCACATGTCCAGGCAGAAGTCTGGTGAACTGAAATTCACTGTAACTTTATTTTTGGAGTGGAAGTGTGTGCAGAGAGTTTGCTGACTCCATCTGAAACAGCGTCTGCAGTGGGATGAGGTTGCTAACAGCTGAAAACTGTTGTTGTATTGCTATTTTGTGAGCCAAATGGGCTTTTTACCAGTTGTTTGATCTGAAATGCAGAAGTAACATAATAATTTTACCGTAAACATTATAATTCTCTAAAAACCTTGAATTTGTTTTTTAAAGGGCCCATATTATAGCATTTTCTGATCTATGCTATAATGTTGTTTCCTCATCACTATTCATTCATTCATTCACACACACATGTTTAACAGACAAACTCTGCATATTTAGGCTGAGTTCTTTTCTCTCAAACTCAAAACACTCTGGGATGTCATGTGGTTATACATAAAGTGCTCCACTGTGTTTTTAAACCCCATACACCTTCACAAGAATCATTTGGATGATTTCAGCCCTGGATTTGACCTTCTTTACTGAACAAATTAGTTTTTAACTTGAAAGCTCCTGTTTCATGACATCACAAAGTGGAACAGAGCATTCTGACCAATATATTTTTGAGGAAGAAACAGTTTAACATGGCTAAAAGCTGGAACAAGTTAATTTAGCATGATATAAGACCTATAAAAAAAGAGATGGAGAATAGCCAGTTTTGATTACACCAGTGGGATGATGCTGTCACGAGTTGCATTTTGCAGCAAATAATGGGTGTGTAATCATTATGCCTCCAAATGTGTTTCAGTGTTAATATATTTATGAAATTTTACACATTTTCAACAACAGAAATATAAAAAAGTAAAAAAAAAAAAAAAAAAAAAAGCTCCCACAAAAACACCACTCACATCCTTTGTTCATTACAAAACATGAAAAAAATAAATAAATTAGACCATCAATAACCACATCAGCCAGAAAATACCATACAAAACAAAAAAATAATTCTTGCCTTCCAAATATGTTATAGTTTTGTATGAAATCGTAAAACTCTTATAGTGAAATAAGAAGGAAAACTTAGGGTTTGTTTCACCATATTTGAAAAGGCTGATGAAAAGCTGTGGAAAGAACCTTTTTAATACACAAACTAAAAAATACCACAACTCTCTTGAAGGTTACTTCTTACAAATCAATTGAAGATGTGTTAGCTCAAGATTACCTTTGCATAAATCACGCCTGACTTTGTATTTCATTTGCATAAGGTCAACTGTACCAATCAAGTAATGATTGGATGTTGAAGTATTTAAACTGGCACTGAGTCTCTGGAGCTTTCCTGGACTTTTGCGTCGGTATGTGTGTAAGTGGTGCGTCTAACTGGCCTACATAAAGCAGACCGGCCCTGCGTTAACACCAGCTGCTGTGTCTACCTCTAATTATAGCCACGGCAGCGGGCTCCCAGGGCACGACTGGGGGTCAGGTTACTCCTTCCTTACAGCTTGCACATGGATTGAAAGTGGCTCTTTGGAAAGAACTTGTGATCAAACCTTAAAAAACACACATGGGGACGAAGTGACGATTCAATTATTTCGTTTGTACGTCGGCGACAGCGCTTAGGCGAGGCTCGCGGGAGGATTTCAGATCTCCAGGTGGTTGGACGGATATTGAAGCTTACACAAATGTAGTGAAGTGGCACTGAGGGCGCAGGGGCTGACAACAGTTAAGCGTAATAGGTTCTCGGAGGGGCAAACACTGGACATGCGTCAGACGCCCTAGACCCTCGCGTACGTCTTTACAGCGTGATTAATTTGCCGTGATGCACGGTGGACACTCGGGTTGCCCTTTTTCTCCTTCTGACTAGCCTCACCTCTGTCCCTCTCTCTCAACCTCATCTTAATTTAAGCTTGTCCTTCCTCTTCAGTTTTATCTGAGGGCTCATTGGGGGCAGGGTTAGCCGGATCGGGTCAGCCCCCTTTTGGCCACTGTACCGTATGTCTCCGGCTGTCAGTCTGGCTGCCTTTGGACTGTAACCTCCAGCAACAAAAGTTAAAGAAGTAGTTGGATTTTTTTAATTTATTGGATACAAGTTGAAACCCAGGGGAGTAGTCATAAAAACACATGGATTAGCGCTCTATTTTTTCTCCTGTGAAGACTATTTTTAGATATGGTTTGAACTCCAGCAAGGCACGGGGAGTTTTTTTTTTTGTTGTTGCTGGATCTGAGTTTTGCTTCACTCAACATTTTCTTCTTTCAAATCACTTTGCACATAAACGTGTCAAAGTTAACCCAGGTTTTTACAGTAACATCGCTTTTTCGCGTAAAAGGGGTGAAGGCTGTGAAAGTGGGGAGCAAATTCAGAGACCAAGGTACAGTAACATTTCTCATTTTGGATTTTACTTTGAAAAACTATTTGATTCTGTGACGTTTTTCAATTTTTTTCAAAGTCATTGTAATTTTATGCTTTTGTAATTGTTATGATGATTGACTTTAGAGAAAACAGTGGTGCCATGTGGTTTATGTGTTGTGTAATATTAACAGAATGACAACTGGAAATGAAAAAGCTATTTTTACTTTTTTATTTGATCTTTACTGTAACCCAAGGCTATGACCGAAAAGTTTTTAAAATGCAAACTATATTATCAAAGCTTTTTATGCATTTACTTCTGTTTCTGCACAGCATATATTATCTGAGACTTGTCAAAGCTATAGTGATGGCGCAGTTATTAAGTTTCAAACTGTATACTAATATAGTATACAGTGACTTCCTTTAATAGGCCATGTACTTCTCATGTCCTATTCACACACTTGGGTAATTTTGTTAGCAAATCAGCTTCACAATGTTTATGTAATGTGATATGAGAGCGTATCCTTGGCTTCTAGTACAATTGTGACTCATCAAATGCTTTCTAGGATTTCAGATAAACATCAAAACCATATTCAAAACCCATCCAAATCTCCTATAACCCTAATGTACCTCTGCGCAATAATATGTTTAGTCTAATTGTGAGAAAAGCGTCGTCCCTGGTCTAAAAGCTACATTTAACGGCTCACTTTAGCGTCGCCGTGCTGCGGTCGCCTTTCATTTGCCCTTCGGAGCAGTTAGCGGCCGGCAGCCCACATGCTTCTAATTCTGTTCATTCCTTGAGCGCAGAGGTGGAGGAGGAGGCTGGCGCAGTTGGTGTCCTTTTGTGCCGTGTGAAGTTCAGCGCTTGAATCTAACAACAGGTGGGCCGGTCAGCAGGTTTTCAAAAACAGCAAACAGACATAAGATACATATGCAAACCTCATGAGTCAGAGAACGGAGTAACTAATGCTGAATGGAGTTTGGAGAGCGCTCATTCATCAAAAATGCATATATGAATAGTGATGTTAGCCAGGGGGATTTTGCATGCATGTCTATGGAATAATCTTTAGCAGTTACTAATGCACACATTAGCAAACATGGCGTGATATTTTTGTTTGAATGTCTGAGGAAAAAATATTACATTATACTATAACACATTTTCAAGAGCTTCAAGAGTTTGATTTTTGACAAAAAGGTGAGAATTGAAAAACTGCTGGCTCATCATTATTTAACAACACAAATCAGCTCAACTATTTAATTCCAGCTAAATCAGTTCTTTATGGTCAAATTGTGTTGAAACAAAGCTTATTATCTCGAGCAGTACCTCCAGTTAGCTTCACCTCTCTCCTCAGGAAACGATGACATCCGCTGAAAAAGTATCAATAAATGAAATCTTATGAGTGGCAAAAACTAAGATTTTCTTGTGCGAAAATAACTCTGGTACTCTGGCACCCATAATAACATTTCTGGAGCTGCAGGTATAACTTTGTTTTATATTGACTTTTGGACCTGAAGACTCACTGCAGTGATCCATAGAGAGTTTTGATTGGCATGCCCTTTTTCAAGCTAATTCAAAGCAGTTTTTTGGTTGTAAAGTCCTCATTGATCAGCAGTGACACACAATTACTCTAAATTTAGACAACAATATTATAAAATGTAATGTAAATGCTCAGTATGGTTGTAATTTATTGTCATTTATTTTAAGAAGAGATGTTTTTTTGTTTTTGGCTCATGTTCAGCAGTGATGCCAACAGTCCTAGATGGCACTGGCCTGTCCCTCACTGCATCAACAATGAGATTTGCAAATCATTGGACTGGATTTTTCAGTCATTATCACACATTGTGCAAACAGTTTCAGAATTTGGCCTGAACTTCCCAGCAGCGGTGAAGAGGACGGTTTTCCCCTCAGTGTGCCCGAGGACATTTGAACTCTGTCATTGTAAAATCGTGACTGTTTTACCTGCTCTAGATCAATACGGCGGCCCGGCTCGCTTGTTGCCGGGCCTTCGGTAGATCAATGGTCAGGTTTAGATCACGCTCTTTCTTTTCCTCCACACACAACAATTCAGTACAATGATACTCACCCGAGCTCCGGCGAATCAATGTTGAGTTGCATGCGCGCCAGTACAAACACACAATAGTGCACTGAGTGGGTAGAATTATGTTAAATTGATTTTGTAGTTTGTTATCTGAATGCTACAACAGAAAGGTCAGCCTTAGACCTGCTCCTGAATCAAAACACGTCAGTGCTCTTTGTTATATAACTCCAGAGGACCCATAGAAATATCTGCATTTTTGACAGCTCTAAATAACTGTTGAAAGAGTGAATATGTGACGCAGCTGCTGTCGATGGCAATGACCAGTGAGCCTATATTGGGCTGATATTCTGGTCCCTTGATACTGACCAGTCATATTAAATTATCTGGTCTGATGCTTGGTTTGAATGACGGGGACAAGCTGACAGACTGAGATGAAATGTGTGTTAGTACTGTATCTGAAACCAAAGGTATCATTAGGACATAAACACATAATACTCTCAGCTAGAAATGTCTTCACAGTGGAAAAATACTTAACGGTACAAAACTGACTCTTGTGAGCTTTAAGCCATCTCTTGTGTAATGTCATCCTCAAAAACAGACCTGGAGTTCTATTTTGTTTCATTCACACATGTTTGAGTAATCCTGATTATTAGTACTGTGTGTCTACATCTCCAAATCTTAAAACTCTGTTCCACCTTGTCATGTCACAAAGCGGTATGTTTCATTTTAATAGCTACCTTTTACCTTTGATTCAGAAATCATCCAAATGATTACAGGGAAGATGTGTGGCATTTAGAAACACTGTGGAGCACTTCTAGTGTTACCAAATGACATCACACGGTGGAACAGAGAACTTTCTATATGAGAGAAGAACTCAGACTAAATATGCAAAACTAGACACAACTATGTATGGTATCTATGGTATGTTTTTTATGCGGAAACAACATTATAACATGAGAAAAATATGTAATGTGTGCCCTTTAAATTAATGATTAAAAATCTTATTAATGACTTGAATTGAATTTTCCATAGTATGACATTAAACAAGTTTGTATAGAGACTAGAAGATGACACCAATCAGCGTTACAGGTCTGAACTGTGGATGAGCCTAATCACAGTAAGAATGCAAGTTCTTAAAGGTACTTTTGAGGAGTAAAATTGCCTGTAATTGAATAAATACAAAGAAGAGAAGAAGAGAAGTTTACTGAGCAACAGTGGCTTATTGGTTGAGCGGTCAGATCCACTGACCCACATTTTGGCAGTGCGATTCCAGCTCCCACAGATGAATGCTGCCATTGTGTCCTTGGGCAAAACATTTAACCCATCACCCCTAGAGTCTGTACACTGGTGTATGAATGTGAGTGTGAATGTTCCTTGAGGCAGAAAAGCAGTAAATAAAAATATAATCATTTACCATAATGCTCTACTGTAGAACATTCCAGGCAAAGCAACATCTCCAAGGAGACAAGCAAGTGGCCAGAAAAGTTACATACTGCACCTTTAAAAGAATATATGCAGGTTGATGCTAATACTGCTATTTCATGACATGTCCATACAAAACCCAAGTTTATTTATCAGCATCATCTTGGCCACATTACTCTATAATATATAATTTGTTGATTATAATGTGCCGGTCTAAATCACAGCTTGTTAGGAGTGTATTGTAAAGTGGGTTTGGGGCGTATTCCATTGGGGCTCATAAATAACAGGTCTGTCTATCATCATGTTGTGGCTATCACTTTGGAGATGTACACGTGAAAATAAATCTTCTTTTGCACTCTCATCGTGCATAATGAACACAAACAACCCAACACCGGCTATAATGACATTACTGCACCCCTTCACCACAGCCATACAACAATGAGGAATTTCTTTAGAGAAGCCATTTGTCTTCTTGAATGGATTTTTCAAACTTTGATGGAATTTAATCTCCTCATCACCTGGGGTAATCTGGGTTTGCTCGTCTCCTCTCTGTCTTGTTTTTTTTTTTTCCACACACAAACCTGAATTATTCACCAAGTGCATAAAGCGCTGTGTGTATTAATCAGAACAGTAGCTTACATGCGTGCAGTCATTTTTCAAGCCATATACGGGCTCAAAGATGTGCCACTTTCATGCTGTTTTGGCAATTATTCTCTGTCAAGTAGAGATTCGAATCACATGCGTCGCATAGTGGGAGGCTCTCTCAATACAATCCAGTATGGTGAATTAAATGGACTATTGATAGCATCTTAGCGTGCTGTTTTTGCGTCAGCCCTTGCAATTAAAACACCATACTCCCCCGTAATCACTCTTGGTGGTAATGTGTTTAACAGATAGATTTTAATATCTATTTTTTTCACCTCATGGGTTTTTAAAAAGGTGAGCTCAGCAGTTCGGAGGCTGCACAAATCTTGCATGTTCAGCGATAACAGTGCACGGAGGGATCTATATCATTATGTCACTAATCAAAAGGGCACACGCTCGGAAAATGGTTACAGGGCACTGGCACTTAGAGTAAAAAGGACATTTAAACGCCGCTTTATTAGCTCAGAGTTGAAGTGGCTGGATTGTTATATGTCAGTTTTATGCGTTGTGGTGGTTTTGAACAAGGGAGTTTGTCCTGTGCTGTAGTGTCCCATGATTCTTCACTGTAAATGGCGATGTCCAAATGCAAAAATCAATATATTTATACATGACTTGTTTTTTTCTGTGTGTTAAGCGTCAAATTTAAAGTGTGTGAAGTGTCTTGCCCATGGACATAATGATAGAAAATGCACTTTTACTTTTACTTAATGTTTGTCAATGGATTTCCACATACATTTTCTATCAGTATCAGAGTTTTTTTTTAAGTTGCCCTGATAAACTTTGTGGATAGTGCTTGCAATCCTTCATTTTTTTTCATTCCTAACTGTATTTTTTAAAGAACCCATATTACCCTATTTTCTCATCTATACTCTGATGTTGTTTCCACATCAAAAACATACCTGGAGTTGTGTTTTGCTTCATTCACACACACATTTTAACACACAAACCCTGCATAAGGTTGTCCTCTTCTCTCAAACTGAAAACATTCAGTTCCACCTTGTGAAGTCTTGTGGTTATACAGAACAGAGCATTTTGAGCTTTGGAGATGTAGACGGACTAATAATAAAGAATTACCCAAATATGTGCCTGGAAGCTAGATACATCTTATGGGGCTCTCTTCAGCTCGAGTCCCTACTGCCTTGTTTCGACTTACACTTAACTTTTATGATCCACAGGGGAAATTATTGGACAGAGAAGCTCAAATTACAATATTATAAAAAAGTGCAAAAAATAGAAATATTAGTTTTTCTCAAATATTACTGCACAAAGTGGCTTCAGTGAGTTGATTTAGTTCACTTGGTTTAGCCCTAGACCTGAAATAGTCCTATGATTTACTTGATTTAGGCACTTGGTGTGAAAAATGAGTTGTTTTTCACTTTTTCTTTGCCCTATTTGAACCTGCCTTTTGACTTCCAGGTTACTGTACCAATGGGCAGCCAGACCAAAGAAGCAGATGCCGCCCCCAGAGGCTCTCAGAGGACCTTCATGGAGGACCTGATGGTTACCTTCAGCTCCCCCATGGCCTGGCTCCTCATGATCGCTCTCATCATCACGTGGTCCGGGGTCGCCATCGTCCTCTTCGACCTTCTCGACTACACCACTCTGGCAGGTATGGACAGCGAGTTAAATCTTACTTTACCGATTTCATTTCACATTTCTACCATTCAATAATGACTTAACTGATGTTTCCATTATATTGTGATTATAACATTGTTGACTCTTCACTTATGCATTATCAATTTTTCACTCTTCACCCCAGACATCTATACATCATTCATATTTAAACACCATTTCACATTCAACATTTATGGCGCATATTTTACAAGTGACAGTATCTTGTGAAGGTCATCGTTTTCAGTATGCAATGCCAGCTATGCAGAAGACGGCGCTACTGAAATGGTTCAGTATGGTCCTTGGTGCTTCATTGGTCAGTAATTATGGTCGTCTTATCGCCTGGATCGGTCCCAAAAGTTTCAAACTAATCTCTAGGCTATTTTCTGATCTATATTAAAATGTTGAATTTAGTTTTGTTTCATATTTCATATTTCAGATGAGTTCTTTTCTCAAACAGGAAACACTTTGTTCCACCTCTATACACTTTCTTTAGAATCATTTGGATGATTTCAGCTCTGGAATTCCAGATCTTTACTGTACTAAGGGTATAAGGAGCTGTTAACATGAAAGCTACTGCATGACATCACAAGGTGCCACAGAGTATTTTGAGCTTTGGAGCGGTAAATACACTAATAATAAAGGATTATGCGTGAACCATGCGTGAATGAAACAACTCCAAGTATGTTTTTGAGAAGATATGAGCAATTTAACATGACTTAAAGCTCACAAGAGTCAAATCTGCATATTATAAGACCATTAAGAGCTATTACATAACCAGGCTTTTTAGAAATATGTGGCCACCTGCACGTTCACATTTCCCTGTTATGTTCTCATTCTCATTCTGCATTGACAGATTGTTGCCAGTGAACATTCTGTCTTTAAAGCTGATGTTTAGAATCAAGTAAAATAGAAAAATATGAAAAATAAATCTGTCAAAACCGCAGCTTTTGTTGGATTCTGGACCAAAACATCCAATTTAATATCGCTCAAATTTCTGTAAAAGTCAATTCTCATAAAACTCTTGCACCGCTACTTCCCTGCACTTTCAAATCGTGTTACAATAAGTTAAAAACTGTATGATATCAAGTCATTTTAGCACTTTTGAAATGGAGTAAAGACTTAAAGATGCTGTAACACTGTGTTGCAGTAGAGAGTTTGCCACTTACTTGTTTCTATTGAGAACAGAGTTATTATTTTGCCTGGAATATCAGTCAAGTTTTTTTTTTTTATTGAAAAAACGATATATAAGGATGAGAACTTCGCACATCAATTCCTCAAAACGGGCGCGTTGGAGGAGAGAGAGCAACCCAAGAACATAAAGAGAAATCCCACACACCGTCTTACTTGCAAATTGTGAAGATTTAGGCCTTCATCAGACAAATAGGCCTTCATCATTTGTCTGATGAAGGCCTAGTGCCAAAACGTTGCATGTCCTAATAAATCTTCACAATTTGCAAGTAAGACGGTGTGCGGGATTTCTCTTTATGTACTTAAATTGAAAAAACAAACCTTAAAAATCATGCATTCTTAGATTAGCTCATTTTATTTGCCATTTGTAGTTAAAAAAAACACTGAAAAAGCTCAAACAATAGACAAACATTACACATGACATTAAAATAAGCAACAAACAAGCAAGCCTTTTCACAGATCTGACTTGTAACTTATCCTGGTGTTCGAAATCGTTAATTTTGATACCATCCTGTGCAAAACAGCCAAGCAGAAAGCACTCACTCCACTAGAAAAGTTACATAATGAGCGTTTAAACTGAGACCCTGACAACCTGCACAGATCATTACTCTGCCTTGCTTAAAAGTCAATCACATTACATCAAATTACGTCCTGATTTGGATGTAGAAACTTGTGAGAGCTGCGTGCGTTCATCTTATTACATCTCCTATTTCCATCACACAGTAGATAATATAGGTGCTTCCACTTCAGCAGCTAATTAGACAAAACACTTGAAATTTTGTCTCTTTATCCTAATTATATCATTCTCCTAAATGTGACTCTTCCAAAACTTATAGCGTATCTATTTCTTCTTACAGCCCAATCCGCTTATCTACAGCTCACAACTTAATTGGCTGCACTGATCAAATTCCATTTTCTGTGATCAGACTTTAATTACTGCATTGTCATAAGATAAGAGGAATTATTTTTTTTGCTCAAGATTACAACCGTATATCACTGATTGAAGTGTGTAGATCTCCCATCAAACGCCCTTGTTTTTCAATCTAGTTCTTCCAATTATGATTGACAAACTCTCATTTGAATTTTAAGACGAGCCGTGCCTTTTTGCTCCCTGCGTAATGTGATCAGCGGATTCCCCAACGCTCGACCACTACTAATTTATTTCCGTGTAACTAAATTTGTTTTGATTTCACCACATAAATAAACACAGCTTTTTCAGCTTTGGAAATTGGATTAAGCTGTAAACCGAATCCACTTCAATAAACACCAACAATAAACATGCTTTAATCAGATTTATATCAGATTTCGGGCGCTCAAATTGGATTACGGCCAGAAGTGAGTCCTGATCGATATTTTGCGTATGAACTTGCTGATTGGTTCAATTCTGACCCTGTTGTTTTTCTTGACATTTGATGAAAGAGGAATTATTGATTGAATTAATTCTAATCCAACTTGAACATTCTAGCTATTTAGCCTCAGTGTGCACGTGTCAGCCTATTAAAGTGATATTTAAAGGTCCTAGAAAGGTCCTATGTTGCACAAATTGGATTCTTGTGAGCTTTAACCCATTATAATACTATTACCTCATCAAAAACATACTAGGAGTTGAGTTTTGTTTCATTCACACATGAGTAATCCTTTATTATTCGTTGGTCTACATCTCCAAAGCTCAAAATACTCCGTTCCACCTTGTGATGTCATACAGTAGTAGTAGTAGTAGTAGTAGTAGTAGTTTTCATGTTAACAGCTACATTTTGCCTTTAGTTTAGTCGAGATTGGCAATTCCAGGGCAGAAACTATCCAAATTGTTCTAGTGAAGGGTGTGTGGAGTTTAAAACCACAGTGGAGCTCTCTTTGACATCACAAGGTGGAGAGTTTTGAGAGAAAAACTCAAATATGCAGGTTAAACGTGAAGGAAACAGCACAACTCCAGATATGTTTAGGATGAGAAACATTATATCATTGCGTAATATGAGCCCTTTAACTGCTTTGTGGGAGTTTTTTAAATAAATTATGAAAGAAATTATTGATGTGTTATACCAAACGTGTGTGTAGCGTAGCAAGATAATTTCAACATTTAGCCTAAGCACATTTTACTAACCTTACAAATGATGTAGCCTCTGAGGCATACCTAGTTTTATTTCACGCCAGCGGGAAGGATAAAATGTTCCAGAGTAAAAGTTAACTTGAAAGATGACCTTGGCCAAAGACACACAGATATTCCTCAAATTCAACATAGCGCCAGAAATTCTGCAGCTTTGACCTGGGTTAAATTGTGAGTCTTTGTGTTACTAAAACAATTATAGTCTTAATGTTATTGCTCTGACCTCATTGATCATGTTGTTAGCCCTTTGTCTCAGTTGCACAATGTTAATTAAAATATTCTAAATTCGGTGGTGGAAGAAGTAAAAGTAAAAGTACACAAAAAAGCACAAAACATACTCAATAAAAGTAAAAGTACTACATTGCAAAAAGTATTTAAAGGCACATTGTGTAGCTTTTTTGGTGGAAGGTCCATTAGATGCAAACTCACTCATAGACAGTTTTTCTAGGTATTTTTGAGCTATAAAACCACCTGTAATTGAATAAATGTAAGGCAGAGCTATTTAATGCCATACTGTGGAACATTCCAGGCAGGCACCTTTAAGTTCCCTTTTAAAAATGAGTAAAAAGTAAAAGTATTTCATGGCAGATTGTGAGATGTAATAAAGCTTCAAGTGTAGTGATTTTGATAAAGATTTGTGCTGAATTTTGATCAACAGAAACAATTGATTTTTTTCCCCTTGCTGTTTTTATTTATATATTTTAGTTTGCTCAAATTATGAATGTGTTAAAAATAAACCCTCAGCATTTTCAGCAAATAAAACAATGTTAAAAAAAGTCCTGTAAATGTAGTGGAGTAGAAAGTACAGATATACTCAGATGTACTCAAGTAAAGTATAGATACATAACATTTTTACTTAAGCCCAGTACTTTTACTTTTACTTTGTTACGTTCCACCACTGTCTCAGTTTTAAATGACTCTAGCAAACGCCTTAGAGAAAGCCTTGAAATTTAACACTGTGTTTTATCACAATAGTTGGCAGGTTGATGCATTAAAACCAGCCCAGATGGCGTTTTTATCACAAGATTTGCTTTCATTGCAACATGTGCTTAAGTGTCTAGAGTGCAAAAATATACAATACTACTTTGCATGACTCAAAGAAGCACCAAGATCAACTGATTTCCTCTCACAATATAATAAGTAAAATTCACTTTGGCAGATGAGCAATAACAAAGATACAATAATCAGATTTCAGGCAAATGTTTGGCCTAAAAGTCTCATTCTCCAGATGTTCTGTGGCCGCACAATAAAACAATGTTTATGCATTATTTAAAGGAACTGTTCCAGATTTTCAAACGTGTAAAAAAAAAATAGAAATAAATTTTCAGTTTCATTTACAGTCTGCAATGTATGTAATGTATTCTTCAGTTTGCAATCAAATTCCAAGCATCCCAATTATTCACTGTCATTAGTTATACTGTACATGCTTTTCACAACAGAAAAGCAGGTTTTATTTCATGGCATTGCTGACAACACAGCACAACTTATACTTAATGTTTGGCCAATCATGTCACAAACATGTTTTGTAATTAGATCTCACACAGCAGTCTCATTTTGAACCCAAGACCTGCGTTTACAATACATATGTGTACTGGGGGATTTACTTTATTACATGATAAAATTGGGTACAGCCCCTTTAAACACCCAACATTACATCAAATTAAGACTTTGCTGTGCAGTTTAAACCATGTTATGATGGTGTTACCTCATCAAAAACACACGTGAGTTGTGTTTTGTGTCACACATGTTTCAGCAATCCTTTATTATTAGTCTGTCTTCAGCTCCAAAGGTCAGAATGCTCCGTTCCACCTTTTGATGCCATGTGGTGATTGTTTCCAAGTTAACAGAAATCCAGGGTTGAAATGATCAAAAATGATTCTAGTGAAGGTGTGACATTACACGGTGGAACAAAGTGTTCTCCTCGTAAATATAGAGGGTTTGTGCGTTAAGGTTAAGGTTAAGATGAGCTTTTATAGGGACATTTGTCACTACTGACCCACCTTTCAATGCTGCTATCTCACCCATCCCCATGATTTTGCTGCAAGATTTGGTTAAACATGTGTGAATAAAACAAAACACAACTTCAAGCATGTTTCTGATGAGGGAACATTATAACTTAGATCAGAAAATAGAGGCCTACCCCAGTCTGAAAGAGTGAAGTATTGTTACCCCAGGTGCACTTGTAAAATGCACCAGTTTGGACACAAAGATCTGTTATAATGAACCACTGCAGGAGAAGAGTCCGTGTGACTTTTACACTATTGGCGTTTTCTGCAGCATAGCATTAGTTGATTTTCTATAATGATGACCTTTATCGCAGCCATATACCAACTGTCACCGGCGCTCTCACATCACCACGTCTCCGGTCTATCCTCCTCTATTACTCGGATAGACCATTTTTCTCACTCATCTGCTAACTCCTCTCCTCCCTCCCTCCTCCACCCATCCTTTACTTTCTTTTCTTCCATCTCCAACCATCAACCATTCCAAAGAGTATACTTCATACTGTGACGACCCCAAATGTTTATCACCTGGTAAAAAAAAATAAAAATAAAATGTTTTCCAAGCATGATTTTAAAACTGCATGCTGTATGCTAATCTTTATAGTTTAAATGTGCATTGTGCTTCTGCTGTAGGGTCAGTCTAATGCTTTTCTCCAGGGAAATATATATATGTTTTAGTTTCACAGTATGGTTTAAACCTTTCTATCTCCACAGACACCAAAGCAGACCGAGTTACAGGTCAGATCTGTGGAGAGGCGACCCCGCTCACAGTCAGAATGCCTGTTTTTCTAGTTATTTTTGAGCTATAAAACCATCTGTAATTGAATAAATGTAAAGTAGAGCTGGTTAATGTTGTACTTTAGAACATTTCAGACTGAGCAATGACATATCCATAAAACCAAGCAGGTGATAGACCCGTAACAAAAAAGTTTTATAGTTAAAATAGAGAATTCTGTGGTAGAATTTGCAGATTTGTTGACTTGGTTTAGTATCTTTGTAATTACTGGGTCCATCCACATGAAATAAAAGCGGGCAGAAAGTTCTTCTCAATTAGCACAAACTGTCCACACATTTTGTCCACCTTTTTTTTTCCACAATGGTTTCAGAAAGTGGCGCCATTATTCAACCAAAATACTTAAAAAATATGAACATGGCAACTTTGTGGACCTCCATAACAATAATGATTAAAGTGCTTATGACTGGTTTGCTAAAACACAGTTAAGATTATAATAAGATTTTTGCAAAAACATCCCTGCTCGTTTTTCCAATCTGGACAGTTTTAGGTTTAAAATTGTAAAATCGCACCTTTATTTTGTTGAAATCATGCTTAAAGTATCTGAAAAATTGTGTTTCTTATGTATATTCTGTCTAACCTTTGAACAGAATTCTCCCTAGTGCAATATTATCTTTACTTCCTGTAATTTTCAACATCTTTTATGCTGAAAATTGCTTCTTGGCTTAAAACTATAATTCATATTTGCAATAGTTATAATCCCAACAAATTAAGTAACATTTGAGAAACATAAAAATCTGTCAAACGCACTTTAAGTTCAACATTAGTGGATCGTGAGGATATTTCTTTCAAAAACAGTGAACTTCTCATACAGTTGTAAAGACCCCAGCCCTGCTTATGAAATTATGACATAATAAAATTCTACCACATGAAGCAACCTGTTTTGTGGAGACTGAATTACCTGAAATGAGAAAATGACTAAGCTCGATAATGCAATTAGAACGATCGCAGCGGGTTGATGATGTGGCTGTCAAAAGAACAAACGGCTCACTGTCACTCGGTGGGCGACAACTGTGTTTGAGGATTTGGGAACACAAATGCCACCTGCTCCTGCCTAAAATGGTCACTAGAATTAGCTCATTAGCACGAGTGACGTTGCATGAATCAGGCCTGACTTCTCATAGCGGTGTTTCATAGTTTGTCATTTGCTTTTGGTCACAAGTTATACCAGATATTTGCAATCTTGTCATCCTTGTGATCTGATGTATTTTTCAAGATTTCAAAAATTTTCATACAGCAAATTGTCTTAAACTTTTAAAATCCATTTTCTTAGTTTTTTTTTTTTTTTTTTTTTTTTTTTCCCTTTTTACTTTTTTAGAA
>KN492278.1:8707-21342 GCA_000787155.1 Scartelaos histophorus
GGACATCGCACGCTCTTTTTAATTTAATATTTGTTTAAAAATGATGGGGCTCATTTTCAACAAATATTTAGTACTAGTAGTAGTAGAAATATATAGGAGTACAATGATGAATCTACTGTAAACTTGCATTTTACTTATTTTTATCACTACAAGACCATTAAACAGAAAGAGAAAAAAAGGAAAGATAAACTACAGAACCAATGGTATTTCAGAGCATATTTAAGGACATTTTTGCAAAAGAAATTTAGTTACAAATGGAGTCAGGACTGAGAAGAAAGTGAGTCCAAAAAATGAGAAAAGACATAATTTATTAAAACACATTATATGGTTCATTTCACAATTTTGGCCTCTCAGTTTTTTCATATTCATATATTCATATTTTTGCTGCTTTGTACCTTTGTACTACAGCTCCCTGATCAGCCTTAACCTCATTTTTTGTTCAAGCCCAATGCAAACACATGGAAATGAAATGTGCACAAAGCAGCACCAAGAGATGTTGTCCCATTTTTAATTATATCTTTTCCACCATTGTTCTACTTCCACTAAATTGTGATTTTGATTTGATTGCACTTAATCCTGCAGTGATTATAATTAGAGATATACTGGTAACTGGGCAGATTAGGTGAACTCAAACACAGCAGTGGGTACAAGAGCACATGTTAGAACTCCCAAACCTGCCTCCTCGCTGCTGTCAAACCACATCTGCCCTCACAGTTACCTCACACTTGGCACCGTGTACTTTCCCTGATGTGCGCCTAATAATGAGACTCAGTGCTCATCCCAGAGTGAGCAGCCTTTGCCAGGTTCAATAACTATGTCATACATCACTGTGGGTGTGTGTGCATGTGTGTGTGAGAGTCTGTCTGTCTCTGCCCATTACTGTCTCCAGTCCAGACCCATCCTTTGTCCCAGCTGCTCCCTCATTGTGCTCCCTCGTTATTTCTTTTGCATGAGTTTGAAAGTTTAGCATGTGTTTTACTTTTTCCTCATTATTTTAGTGAGATGAGGCTAATGGGCACACTGGGGAATCATGCTGTAAGGCCATTCCACATTGAAAATCTCCATAATTAACTAAAGGAGATTTATTTATATGCCTTTGCTTTATTATTTAGTTTATTCGGTTTATTTGGTTGGCTATAGTAGAGTGTAATCTGGTTCATTTTGTTAATGTTGTTTATAGCTTTTATGGACTTGATATATGAAATATGTCAAAACTGAGGTAGTTTCTTTATTATTATATATTATCGTATCATTAAATTCTGTTTTTCAAATGAATCACAGCCATTGTTGCTTCTTGTGCATATCCCTGTGTACTTTGAGGTGCACTTTAAACATGCAAGAATTTACATATTGTCAGCCTCAGTATAACAAGATTGTCGCTGGTTTTATTGCCAAATTTACTTTTTTGTCCCATTCTGCTTTCCATACTGGTACAGCTGTAGGTTTCTTTTGCTCTGTCTTGTAATTTTTACAGCATAAAACTCCAAAACAAAACAACAACAAAAATACGAACCACCTACCGTATTTTTCGGACTATAAGGTGCATCTAAAATCATGACATTTTCTCAAAAATCATTAGTGGCCTTATAATCCAGTGACCTTATGTATGACCTTTGGTTGTGTTTAACCTCCAACCGATTTGATGTTGTCCACATTAGTCTAATAACGTATTACTGGGCGAGTCAGGAGGAGTAATATGTTGGCCACATATAGGGCGACTGTGCAACATACCGGTAGTTCTGCCGTGTGCTGTACAAGGACCCAAAATGCACCTGTTAAGAGACATGCACCATGCAGATTTCAGGTTTTGTAGTTTAGTGTTAAAACTGAACAATGTTGAGAGGGATCCGGGCATGTTTGAATTGCTAAACTTGTACTTTTGTGTTAGCTAGAGCTGAGAGTTAGTGTAAATTACCTGAATAAAGTTCGATTTATCCGACACACGTTTTGTTTCGCTTATTGTGCCTTATAATCCGATGCTCCTTATGTGTGGACAATGACACAACTGACATATTATTTGATACTGCGCCTTATAATCCGGTGCATTTTGTAAACCGAAAAATACGGTAAATCACTGACAAGGCAATAATATCCTATTTGTAAGTATACAAATGAATTGGAGTTATGGAGTTATACCACAACTATTTATGAATGAACAAAATAATGATCTCCAAATGTTCTAATGTGCTTTATAAATCATATTATTGTGCTACATAACAACCCCCCACGGGCCCTTCTAAAAAAAGTAGTGTAGTTTATGGTGATGGACAAACTGTCAGGGCTCAGTCTGTGCAGAGGCAGGTGTATCATGTGTTGTGTGTTTGACAGGTGAAGACTAGCGCTCCTGTCAAAGGCCAATAACACAAGGACATAGAATCTGTTTAGTGAAAGTGGAGTTTGGCTGGTTTTCATTTCTCTGGGTCCCAAACTGATTTCAAATAAACTTGCACTGTGTTAAATAGTGCTCAAGATTAATCTATTTGAACTAACGCAACAGGTAAATCACAAAGGCTTTTGGAAATACCATAATTTCCTCCACAAGCAAACAAAATATCCTGTTTAATTACTTATTTTATTACCTAAAATCTGCTAATCCTGTAGTTTAAATCTGTAAAAACATGTTCTGAAATGTGATTATTGTATTAGTCTGTCAGTTCATATTTAGTTTTTGGATTTTTTTTGGACATTTCTCAAAATTCTTGTCAATGCTTGTCAGAAAAATTGCAATTTGATATTTTTCCCAAATCGTTCAGCCCTAGTGTTAGACATCCAGAGTCTCTTGTGTCTCTTTACGAGTCTCATGCTGCTTGTATCTCAGCTCGTGCAGCTCAGATGTGGATCAAGCTGCATAATTGGAGTGTGGAGTTGGTCCAGAACTGAACCAGATCTCTCCAAACCCCAGATAGCACCCTGAGGACTATTTACATGCACTATCATGCCTCAGAATCCTCTCACCTGACCAAACCCGGCTTCACTGAAACCATACACATTTTATAGACACTGTGGAGACTACGGTGTACGGCGGACACAATACTTACGTTTGAGTCTTGATTTCAGTAGTAAAACGCTTGATACTTGATTCTGATACCACAGTGTTAATTAAAATATGCTCCTTTTTAGTTTTATACTTTCTATGGTCAACACAAAATTCAGTAATTGTGCTTTTTTATGTTGTGATCTGATATTAGTTCTCAAGATCATTCTAAAAGTGTTGCAGAAATGTCCAATAGAGACTGACTGACTGATATAACTGGTAGATATTTGGACTTTTAGCGGTCTTTTGCACACACAAAACTTCATTTAAACACTTTAACGCAAATAGATAACTACCTTTTAGCATTTTTTGTTTTGTTTAGGGCAATCTGCTACCTAAAGAGCACACACAAAACTTCATTTGAACACTTTAACGCAAATAGATAACTACTTAAAACACGACTAAACTGCCCTCTTGACTGTAGATGAGATGTCGTAAATTAAAACGCCATTCAAATCCTGCCCTATATACATTATACTGGATCAAAAAATATTGGCAGAGCTTATCGGCCATCATTTTCTCTTCATTCAAAACAGATCTGCATGAAAAAAACAACATATCAGTCCATCTTTTCAATTTCAATTTCATCCTGTTTCTGCACTTTTTCCAGTTTTGGTACTTGCTCAACTAAATATCTCCATTCGATACTGGTTTAAATATGTTTTAGCAACTGATTTTCAATACTTTTTGCCAACTCTGCTATAGAGGAATAGTAACAGTTTCCACACAAATAAAGGATGAATCTGAAAACAGTCCTTAAATGGTTCCATATTCCGAAAACACGGCCGGATTAACGCAGGAAGACTGTAGCTAATAATTCTATGGAAAGAACACAGCGATTGGTGAGTGGTGAATGCCCGGAGTTTTTCCCCGTCTGATGATAAGTACGTTTCCACCTGTCTCAACACAGACCCCCTCAGTATTCCTGATTACGCACAAATAAACCTGCCTATCTAGTTACATGTCTCATTTGGCCCGATTTAAAAAGCAAGGATCTGCCTGCTCCAGAAGCCGCCCTGCTGCAGCAAAAGCACGATCCATTTGTCAAACCGTTATCATTCATCATCATTCATGCTTATTCAAAGTAAAGTCATTAATTACCGCGTAGTATTACTTACAATCACAACTATCGCATATTTGAACAGTATCTCACATGTGGATTGCAGTGCGCTCAAACTAATGGCAGCCTATTGTTCACTTTTCTAGTAATATTTGATCTAAGCCAAATAATTAAACTAAAAACAACAAGGAATTTTCACCAAAAGCCTTACTTTGTGAAGTTTTCATTGGTTTGCGTGAGCGTGTATCATGAATGTTATTAATGGCTACAGAAAATGGCAAGATTATCCTTTATCGCTCACTGGCAGCTGCTTAAAGAAACACATGAAGGGCCAAACTAGAGCATACTGGAGGTAATAAAAAGCTTATAGGAAAATACTGCCCCACCATGAAGTTGGTTTTACTCACAAATAAATAATACAATGTTCGTCAAATGTGGGATTCCTTTTTCTTAGCATACAGTATATTGTAAAAAAGGCACACAATGTATCTCAGTTTAGCTTTTTAGAGACTAATATAAAATAAAACATGCTTCTTTTTTCATTTTTTTGCATTGTAAAGCAGAAAAACACATGCGTCTTTACTCTGAACAGGTTTGTATCTCCACAGACTTTGTTTCCTTGAAAATGTGGTTCTTTTGGTTATAAGATTCCACAGTCTGACATAAAATTAGTATGATTTTAGCTTTCATTTTCCATGGTATCCTGCAGGTGATGTGCCAGCTCCAGAAAATTCAGGGATATAATACTGGTATCACCAATACTGAAAATTAGCTGAATCATTATTTGAGAGATACATAACAGTTACATAATACAATTGGATTTCTTGAGTAATAGGTTAACTGTGTTTCAAGGAAATAAGTGCCGTTAAGTGTCCCTACATTGGTATGGGTTAATGTTTGGTATCAGCAGATAGTATCAGATAGAGACTCAAAGTATCAATACTGAAGAACTGAAAAAGCTGGACATAAAAAACTTCTTCTACCGTTTGAAAATCAATTATCTCTGCCTTAACATAAGAAAAGGTCAATGACACTAGTGCCATAATCAAAAGTGCCCGTCTTTACCTCAAGTCTCCATTATCTGGGATAATAGTGTCCACTGTATTAAACAAAATGTGCTGTTCAAATGAATTACGATCACGGAGTTGGATCCTAGTCAAAGCAGTGCCAAGCTAACGTACGGCTTTAATCTAAAACATCAGAACCAATAACTCAGAGGACGACAGCGCCTCAAATCTACTGCACAGTTTCACCCAAACAAAAGAGCAGCTGCTACTGTGAGGTGGCCTCAGGGTGGCCTCAGGGTGCCCTCCATGATCCTGGACTAAGTCAGGCTGGATCAATAAGAGAACGAGGGGAGGGCATCTGGCTCTGCTCTCATGACAGAAGCCTCACAGTCAGAGGTGGTCGACGGTTCAAATCTCTGCAGGAGACCGAGGTGAAATCGAGTTCAGTCAAACCAGGGCGCCTCCTTTACGAACTTACAAACGCTGACGACTCCTACACTTTTGGCAAACTACAAAAAAGTTGAATGTAGGAGTTAGTTGTCGACATGTTTTGTGAGATACTGAAATGCCAATAGTTTCTCACCGGTTAATTAATTACAGACATTATGGACGGGAACAGTTAGAGTTGAAGTTAATGATAAGAATAATGATATGAATAATGATAAGAATAATGATAAAAATAGCTAGTGCCTGTTTCATTGTTAAAAAAAATAAATAAAAATGGAACAGCTCCATATTGAGGAGAGTTTTTAGTCAGTGGATCTTCTATCTAGACTCTGCTTTCCCTGTTTCAAAATTTACTGTATTTTATTATTACTTCAGCTAAATCATTCTCATTTTTACGATGGCAGTGAAATTGGACGGGCAAAAGGACATGTTAAGATTAAAAGACGGGAACAGTTAGAGTTGGAGTTAATGATAAGAATAATGATAAGAATAATGATAAGAATAGCTAGTGGCGGTTTCATTATTTAAAAAAAATGGGAACAGTTCCATATTGAGGAGAGTTGTTAGTCAGGGGATCTTCTATCTAGACCAGCAGTGGGCAAACTAAGGCCCGGGGGCCATATGTGGCCCGTTGATCTTTTTAATGCGGCCCACCAAACTCAAAGTCGACTTTTGGCACCGGGGACACACAGGACAAGTAGATCTGCATCTCCTACTGTTTTTGAACGATGGCAGTAATTGGACGGGCAAAAGGACATGTTAAGATTAAACCAAACACATATTAAAAAGCGCTATATATTAAATGTCACTCAAATGTCTTTGATTTGAGGATAAGATGGAGAGAACCACCCATTCTAAATATAACAATGCTCTGCCTGGAAAAACTGTAAAATAAAAAAATATATATTAATAGAAATGATTTTAGTACAACAATAATAATAACTAAAGTTCCTAAACTGATTTATGGGTTGGCTGAAGTGCAACATTTTAAGGGCTGCAAATTTGGCATGAAAAAAGCAATTATATTAGTGTTCTAGATCAGGATTTAAATTTTTAACACAATTCATGTACTGTCTTTAAGAGGTTACGTTATCTCCTTCTTTTGCTGAATGTTCACACTGCCCTGTGATTGGTTAAATCCAGCTGTCAGTCAGACTTTTATAGAGACTAACCAATAGGAGGAGTGGGCGGGGAAATGTGCCTGCTGCTTTCCCTGTTTCAGATTTACTGTATTTTATTATTACTTTAGCTAAATCATTCTCATTTTTACAATGGCAGTGAAATTAGACGGGCAAAAGGACATGTTAAGATTAAACCAAACACATATTAAAAAGCGCTATATATTAAATGTCACTCAAATGTCTTTGATTTGAGGATAAGATGGAGAGAACCACCCATTCTAAATATAACAATGCTCTGCCTGGAAAAACTGTAAAATAAAAAAATAGAAATGATTTTAGTACAACAATAATAATAACTAAAGTTCCTAAACTGATTTATGGGTTGGCTGAAGTGCAACATTTTAAAGGCTGCAAATTTGGCATGAAAAAAACAATTATATTAGTGTTCTAGATCAGGATTTAAATTTTTATCACAATTCATGTACTGTCTTTAAGAGGTTACGTTATCTCCTTCTTTTGCTGAATGTTCACACTGCCCTGTGATTGGTTAAATCCAGCTGTCAGTCAGACTTTTATAGAGACTAACCAATAGGAGGAGTGGGCGGGGAAATGTGCCTGCTCCTTGTGTTTTAAAGGTGCATTATGTAATTTTTGTGGTGGAGGGTCTGTCAAATATTTGTAGATGTCATTTATTTGTCTAATATTTCACAGTATGGACTTAAACCTTTCTATCTTCATGGAAACCAGACCAAGTTACAGGTCAGATCTGCTCACAATCAGAATGCCTGTTTTTCTAGGTATTTTTGACCTGTAATAAATTAATAAATGTAAAGTAGAACTGTTTAATGTCGTACTGTGGGGCATTCCAGGCAGAGCAATGACATATCCATAGAAATAAGTAGGTGATGGACCCACAACCAAACAGTGAGATCACTATTAGATTTTTATCATCATATCGCACACTGCCCGACTCCAAATACTGTTCAGATGTTCCTGGGGCAACACTATGCTGCCTTTTTGATACTTTGCACTGTGATTCACCCAACCTCGCTTATCTGTGCAGATCTGGTGTCTTCAAACCGCTCCCTGGTCTTCAGTGGACATCAGGGGCATCTGTCTGTGTCCTCTGTGTTTCTGGACGAGTACAGAGACAGACTGTTCATCGGAGGGAAGGACGTGCTCTACTCACTGCTGCTCAAACCCACCGGACAGGAGTCAAAGGAGGTCAGGGACTTTTGTTTTTTACATTAATCAAAATAAAAGCCAAAGATTCTTGTGCCACGTTATAGCATGATACAAATTTGCAAATGTGGTCTCTGTGCAGTTTGGTGAAAATACTGAAAATGCAGATTCAATGTAAATAGATAAATTGACCACAGATAAATTAAAACAGGCGTTCCCTAGGGTCACATTAAAATACTACTGTAAAAACAACATATACCAAACACATAAGCACATGCACACTTATCTATTACACTGTCCAAATGTGACTATACAGCTTTCTGATACAGTTGGTAGTAAAACAGATTTGTGGACGAGTTTGTACTAAATTTTAATCATACAACTGGGGCAAAATAATCACAATTGGTCCCAAATATCGGCCAAAAATATCAACAGACTTTATCAGCTTCACTGGATTCTAAACAAACAGAATCAATCATGAAAAAGTCCATATTGTTCAATCTCAAGTTTTTGTAGTAGAAAATTGTACAAAGCTATTTTATCACATGCAAGTTTCATTACCGTATTTTTCAGGCTATAAAGTGCACTGGATTATAAGGCGCAGTATCAAATAATATGTCAGTTGTGTCATTGTCCACACATAAGGAGCATCGGATTATAAGGCACAATAAGAGAAACAAAATGTCGGATAAATCGAACTTTATTCAGGTCATTTACAATAACTCTCAGTTGTAGCTAACACAAAAATACAAGTTTAACAGTTGGTGATTTGGGCATCAAACATGCCCGGATCCTCTCAACATTGTTCAGTTTTAACACTAAAATACAAAACCTGAAATCTGCATGGTGCATGTCTCTTAACAGGTGCATTTTGGGTCCTTGTACAGCACACGGCAGAACTACCGGTATGTTGCACAGTCGCCCTATATGTGGCCAACATATTACTCCTCCTGACTCGCCCACTAATACGTTATTAGACTAATGTGGACAACATCAAATCGGTTGAAGGTTAAACACAACCAAAGGTCACACATAAGGCCACTGGATTATAAGACCACTGTTGATTTTTGAGAAAATGTCATGATTTTAGATGCGCCTTATAGTCTGAAAAATACGGTATTTTAAGTCAAACATGTTCCCAAATTTTCCCAAATTAGATTTTTCTTGCCTTGTTAAATGTGGTAACAGCTATTTTGGATGCACCACAAAATATTATTAAAATAAAATGATGAATGATTTTTTTTTTCTGCTAATCCCAATCATATAAAATAAATATAATAAATATAAATATAAAAACACCAAAATTCTTCCATTTTACACTGTATATTGTGTTATGATTTAAAGAGACATGTGTTTATGGCAGTTTAATTTAACTCTTGCGCCCGACTTTGACTTTTGCTTGAAAAATCCCTCTTGTATATGTAACATGAATCAGCTCTGTCCCCTGTGTTACCTGCAGTACACAGATTAATCCATTACCCTGTCAGACAAAATACTTTTATGTAGGAGTTTGTTCTTTTGGCCGATACAAACACTGTGATAAATGACCATATCCAACTATATTCACCAGCAGTACTGCGCTCCGCACGCCTCTGAGCTCACACAACCAAATATTATTATGTTTTGATGCATGTGAGCTTATTTCAGCTGGTTCTTGATAACGAAAGAATCCAGATCTGCTATAAATTTTGTAGAGAAAAATGTGTGTTCAGAGCATGAAGTCAATATTTATCCCTCCTACTAGGATATTTATGTGCGCTTGGCTCTGCTGTGTGGTTTGTGATTTGTGATTTGTGAGGGGAGTGATAAAATGTGGAGCAGGAATCTCTCTGAAGCAAAGAGCTGTTAAGTTGCATCTTAAGTGAGTGTTATGTTGTGGGAATTATTAACAATATTCATCTGTGTGTTCGGTTTCATAGGGCACCCAGCTTTTTTTTAGAACTATCATTTAACTCATTTTTTTTAGTTTTGAAATTTTACATAATGAAAAAAGAAATCCCACAGCCCGCCCCTCTCTCCACACTCATCATACATACAAAACTACACACTGGGCAAACAAACATGTCAAGATGTTCAGAAAAGTTGTAGATAGATCCGTCTGAAGTCCAGTTTTTTCCCAGAATCTCAGCAATTTAAAGGTGCTGTATCTGATTTTCACTCTCTTAAAAACATGAAAACAGAACTAGTCCATTTTAAACCTGTTTGCAGCCGTCCATATCGTCACTTTCCTAAAATAATCCCCTAAGTCACTTTGCCTAAGTTTGCTTTGCCATAATTTATGCCATAATTTAAATTTTGGGAGAAGATTTTTGTGTTTCCTGAAAAACCTGAAAAAATGACTTATGCGATTATTTTAGGAAGGTGTCGATATGTATTCCTCACTTAACTTATGCATTCAGACCCTGCTAATTATTCAACACAATGAATAATAAGAAGAAGAAATAAGCACTTTTCTCAACTTTTAGAGGCCAGAGCAGAGTTTGCCGTCAGGGTGCAGCATTATGCCAACGGACAACTTAATGTTTCGCAACTTGATGCTTCTAATTTGATGCAGAAACCATATGCTGCAGATCTTTAGGCACAGAAATGATTTAGTCTTTTCAGAAGGGATGTATATTATGAAGCAACGAAAAGTTTAAACCGGCTAATAACAAATTCCCATCTGTCATCCTGTGCCGTGCTGCAGTAAAAAAAAAGATTCCAGTCTAGTTTAAGGCACACGGACTAACCAGTGCGTTTAAATGTACCTTGCAAAAATAACCATGTTCAAAAGTTAGATTGAAAATGACACCATAAAAACAATAGGGGGAACCTCAAAACAATAATGGTTAAATTAATTCACAACAATCATGTATAACTGTAAATGAATTAATCGAGTCTCACACACACATCGGTCTCATTTTCATAGTAAGCACCGTTTTCACAATATATCTGTACTTAGACAAAACTGATTTTCCTTAACTGAAAAAAAAAAAAAATGATACAGCCAAATATATTAGTTTGCATTATCATCCAATTCAAATACAACCGAAATGTGGTCAGTGGTTTTCTTTAACACTGAGCACTCATGACGTGGCCTGGGTCTAATGCACATTCTTCAATACTTTATGAAGATGTGAGTGTCTGTGTGTCTGGTCATCGGCGAATCTCCCGGTTTTCAAATGGACTTGATTGACAAACAGATTAACCAATCGAGGAGGTTCATCCAAACTGGAACAAATTAAGGAAAAAAAATTGGATTTCTATCAATCGATAAGCCACACACGAAACTCATCTGAAGCTAGATCAATTTGACTTTATTTGTAAATCATAGGCGACCATTGTTTGATTGCATCATCGTGTTTGACGGGGCTTGAGACTCTGCAGAGGGTATGAACACCACATATTGATCTGTATAAAGAAGATCATTCTGGATTTCCAAGCAACTTCTGACCCCAAATTTCCAACATTTCATACAAAAGTTGTCTGGCCATTGCATTTTGACTCTTGTAAACCTTTAAACATACAAATCATTTGCAAAATTATCACAAAAGCCGCTGTGGGTGGCTCACTTTAGTGGCCACGGTTCAGTGCAATCGTCAGGATTAACTTATCTAACTATGAAAGGTATTAGTTCTGCATTCTTAGACACATTATGAAAAGATTAGGCTCTGCTATAGACACCACTGTTCTGAGATTTAAGTATTAATATGTTGATCTGAAGCCAGAAAACACAACATATTTTTATCTTAAACTTTTCTTGTAACTTTGCATAAGCAAATCCATTACTGCTACTAATTTAATGGACCTATATTGCACAAAATGAAGCAGTCATTGTCAAGTTAAGCTACATTTTTAACCTTTTTGAACAGAGATTGCTAATTCCAGGTCTGAAATTATCCAAATAATTCTAGTGAAGGTGTTTTAAGATGAAGGAGATTAAAAATACAGTGGAGCTTTTCCTGTATTAGGAAGGTGGAACAGGGTGTTTTCCATTTGAGAGACGAACTCAGTCTAAATATACCAGGTTTGTGAGTTAAACATGTGTGAAAGAAACAAAACACAACCCAGGAAACATTATTAACATTAACATAGATCAGAAAAAAGCCTAATATGGGCCTTTTAACTTCCATAGCCCAAACTTCTGATACACGACTTTAATTATACCAGGACTTCTTTCAGTAAGTTTGTTCTGCATTTTTCAACATATAATTTAACCATCGATTAAACAAAGCGTTTGGTTTCTCTACACAATATCTTGATTTCACTTACATTTAGTGGGGCGTGTACTTGCAGCCTGTTCTGTCTGCTGCCAGAACCAAAGCGCTCCATCACAATTAGCCCCTAAAAAGTTAAACAAACAAGCATTTAATTCATGTAAATGTTTATCTTGATGGAATAATTACTCCGCTTTTGTTGCTCCCAAATCCAAACACAATGTACTATTTGATATATCCTTTTAATGGTTGTGTAGACTTGTTTAAGCCTGATTGGAAATTAAGTTGAGCAAAATCTTACAGTGCGCTGGGTGTTCTCAGAGATTTGAGCAAAAACACGGGGCCTCGCTCTTCGTGCCGCTAATTCTGTAATCCCTTTCGCCCAATAAATATAATACGGTGCACAAAAGCGACGGTAATTCTCAGAACGAATTGAAATTTAAAACTCTTTTCTCTCATGGTTGTAATCTCTTTTTAGTTAGTGTTAGGATTAATAATGTTATTTTCCCACTGAAAAATCGAGCAGGACCATTCGAGGCTTGCTGAGCTTTTGTTGGAGAAGTTTGATTAAAAGTTTGTTCCCAGGAG
>JACN01091712.1:0-28864 GCA_000787155.1 Scartelaos histophorus
ATTTATGAAAGCCCTCCAGTCACACCTATATTTCAATCATTGTTACCTACAATTGTAAATAATAATTACTTTTTCAGTGTTTCTCCTGCCAATAAAAATAGAAAATGTGGTCACTAAACGGAAACTGAAACTGCAAAACTATCCAGCAGAAGGCAATTATTTTTTCCATAGGGCAACATGAGAGTCAGAAAATATGGGGGAGGGCCGGGCCAAAACGCTTAACTTTATTAATTGCATTTCTTTATAAAATAGCAGTAAATATCATTGTTTTGATGCACTGGTAAGAGTTTATGTTTTGACTAAGCAATGAAAAAGTGAGGTTGCCTTACAAAATATGTCATTAAAAAATAAAAAAAACACCTCTAATATAAAAGCAATGCAGCTTTAGTCAGTGTATGAGGTAAAATGATAAAATATGATGTGGCCGGGAGCTGTACAAGTCGCTAAGTTTACCTGCTGTTTTTGTCCCAGGTGAGTTGACCCTAGAGGAGTTCATCAGTGGGGCCCGGGAGCACCGTGACATCATGGACATGCTCTCCAAAATGATGGACCTCACCCATGTCCTGGAGATCATCCTGAAAGGACAGAAGAGGAAGGCCGTCAACTAAGCACAACCACACAAAGACGAGGAGGTCATTTTGTTTACCCCAAAACTACACGCCCAACCCAAGTGGAACAAAGAAACCTGTCTGATATGGAGGAAGAGGAGGGGAGTGATGGGTCAGTTGAGGTGCAGTGGCCTCAGGACAGAGACTGGAGCAGGATTAGCAGCTCGGATTGCATTCATTACGAGCTAAATGAGCCAAGGCCTATGGGTTTACACGACTGTCCAGGACAATTCCAAGGATACGCCCCACACTCCGGCTCCCATGTCCCGGACAGCTTTGCAATCACTTTATCATTATTTTGTGCTCCTGTCACTTTCATTCACACAGTAACAATGTAAAACACGCCCTAAATCTACAGACATACAGTAGTCAGTGTTGTTGTCATTTTTAGTCAAGTCTAAGCAACATGATTCATTATAACTTCCATGTAGTACAGTGAAGTGTTTGTAAGTGAGTGGAAGTGACTAAAACTGAAGTTGCCTTACTAATTCATATAAAATTTGTTTTGTTTAAATGTTGTAGTACTGTCATTCTTTTGAACAAGTCAGTTTTAAATGGAGAATGTCTGTTAATACTAACATTTTAAACTCTTGATGACAATGGCTCGATACTCTATAAGGCAATATCTTTATAATGTGACCTTATCTAAGTTATGAGAACAAGACCGTTGTAAAACTATGTAGAGCAAGTCTCTACTCATGCATTTCCTAACAAAACCTGCTCAGATGACATGCATATCAGGTATCTTATCATCTTTTTATAGGATTTTTTTTCACAAGACTAACCCCGCAGTCATCCAGGTGAGTTCTACAAGAACAAAAGTATCTTATTTCATACTCTGAAGACACTTTTGCTACACCAATATAACAAAATGGCCACTGAGTTGAAATAAAAGTAATGAAATTGACAAATTTCACAAATTTGAGTTGCTATTGGCTAAACCTGCAGATAAGAGTCACATGAAAACCCAGAACATGCAGGATTAAGTCAGGCTGTACTTGCACTGTTTGCACAATGATTAAAAACCCACATCCCACATGAGGCCCATTCTGCTTTCTGACAAGATAAACGTCTTGAGAACCAAAACACCAAATTATAACAAAAATGTAATTCATAATAAAATAGCAATAGCACAGTGTAAAAAGCTCGGATGTGTCAGTGTCAGAAAGTAACAAAGTACAAAAGTAAAAGTACAATACCTAAGTACAAATTTTAGGCATCTGTACATTACTTAAATAGATTTTACAGTGGATACTTTTTACTTTTTCTTTACTACATTTTAGGGCAGATATCTGTATTTTCTACTTCACTAGTTTAGATCTGGACTGAAACGTAAAAACTACTTTTCTTTACGGTTTGAGATTTGTTAAAATAGTGGAGATTTTATTTTTAGCTCATTCAATTTGAGTTAATGTCCCAACTTTGAGCAAATCAAATACACAAAGGTGGTTAGAAAAATTAAGAAATCAGTTGAATCTCTTAAAATCGGTAGAATTCTTGATCAAAATCACTAAATTTCATTTTCAAATCTATAAAATCTAAAAAATCTATAAACACTTAAATACTATATAATACTATAAATACTCAGGTACTAAAATACATTTACTAAAGTGGATTTTCTTTGGTGATACTTGGCGGTTTGAATCCTGCCCTCGACATAAACACAACAGGTTGAGTGGTCAAATCTATGGACCCACAGGTTGGCTGGTGTTGTCTGTCCTTGGGCAAGACACTTAACCTACCCCCAGCGTCAGTGTCCACTGGTGGTGAGTGTGAATAGGTGAGTGGTTCTTTGTTGTAAAGCATTTGAGTGCCTGGAAGGTAAAAAAGTGCTATATACTTTTACTTGAGTAACTTTTTACCTCTGTGTCTGTACTTTTACCTAAGTAACTTCATTCACCACTCGTCAGTGAGAACATGATGCAAAACCTTAGACACATTTTTATTTGGGGTAAATGAGTGGTGGTCATGATAGTCGTTATTATGGGAAAGCAGCTCTTTGGTCTCTTTGGTCATTTTGTAATTTCATCGAAACAACAAAACACTCACATCAAGGTCAGCCAAACCATGACCTGTTCCTGTAATCATTAAACAGCCGGACAGATCAGTCCAGTGCAGACACTAGATAAAACGTGTGGGTTATGCAATTCCACCCAGACTTTGACTTTGAATAACTCTCAGTGCTTCCTAAACTCACCACACCACCCTGTTACACAACACAACTGTCCTCTATAAAATGAAACCCCTGCACGTCTGGTCCTTCGCTCTGCACCAAAACCCAACTGTAAACATGCAACCTACCGAGTCTCAACTGTCCAAAAACAGCCTGTCCCTGACCCTTCGGAGGTACAGCGCCGCCGTCAGTGACATGGAGCAGACGATCCTCGTGCCCAGCCTGCTCCGAGATGTTCCTACGGACGAGCTGTGGGACCGCGAGGAGAACTGCCGGGACCTCTACGACAGCTACCTGATGCTCAAGACCATAAGGAACACAGTGGAGAGCGGCCCGGTTTCCTCTGACGACCGCAAGGCAGCAGACCGGAACCAGGAGCCACCGCTGGACATGGACGAAGAAAGACGGTTTCATTTTCACCTCAGAGGACTTTTCACTTTGATGAGACATCTGACCACCAGGACGCAGAACCTAACGGAGAAATACAAGGACATCATTGGAGTGGCTAATTGAGATGGACAGAAGGACATATCATTGGACAATATTATTGCTTCGCTTTGTGTGAAATGAGATGACAGTAAATATTAAATCTGTGAAATCAGCCAATAAATGTGCATTGCCAAAAAAAGCAGTCAGTTGTTTATTATATGTATATCTATAAAACACATTTACAAAAAGTAAAGACACATTTGAGACACACTTTCAAAAATATTAATGAGAAAAAAATATATATGTTCATATTTTATTAAGGTATTTCATTAATTGGCAAAGATTTCACATATTTTTGGCTTCATTTTGTTGACTTATTAGACAAAATTGTAAAGAGAAGATTTTTTTGATAACGTATTTACTATTATATTAAAATGAGTATTGAAAATTACAATAAAATTCAAAATTTCATGTTGAAAAATTGGCCTTTGTCGTTACATGACCCCATATAAAGGTATGGATCAAAGTGTAATGTCTGTGTAGTGTCTTACCTGAAGAACTTTCTGGAAAAAAATAAATAAAATCTTTGTCTCTGAATACTGGTAATATTAAGTAAAGGTACAGTCTGTAACTTTCTGTAGGTGTCACAATGTATTTAAGTTTAGATGGTTTAATGCCATACTGCGGAATATTACAGCAAAAGGAACAACATTTCCATGGAAACAAGCAGGAGATCCCCCTCCAGGCCAAATAAGAGCCACATTTATAGAGATACAAGCCTGCTCAGAATAAAAATGCATATTTTTCAGTCAACCAACACAACTAAAATAAATAAATAAATAAGCCTTTATTTCAGATTATTTTTTGCAAAAAAGTTGCTGCATACTATGGTTTTAAACAATACTAAATCCATTAGGTTAATTACTGTCGATAATTAACTTTGTTTACGCCTGTATAACTTATCTTAAGTATTTCTGAAATGTTAGCTAGAACCATATGATGATACTTTCCTATATATTTTCAGTAGCTTAAAAATCCTTTGGACTGAAGCAGCCTGGACTCCAAACTCAGCCAGGCTGATCTAAAATCACGTGCCAAAAACTACAACAGAGCGGCAACAACTGATTAATATTTATTAAATGATTAACTTTATATTGACTCAGTACTACTTAATACACAAAAAGTGAAGGGTTCGTGTTCATTTAAACTTACCTGTAATTTACCAACTAATGAAGGAAATAAAACCAGAAAAAAAGTTATTGATAGGCCTGGATAAAGAAACTTACTTGAGAACTCATAAAATGCTCTCTAATACCAAGTTTAGTCGCATTATCTGTTCAGTTTTATGACGCAAACCTGCAACAGTTCAAAGTTTGTGTATTAGCAGGTGTTGGGCGGAGCTTTGCTGCCCTCTACTGGTTAAATGTTAAACACAGACACACGTACACTTGCACAGAGTCACCAACAGAGGGCGCCATATTTAAATACTGGGGGCGTGGTTACGGAACCGGCGTCGTGACGTAGGAGGGCATGTTCAAAGGCACGCCCGCACGTCCACGAAGGCAACAAGGAAACTTCAGGACTCCTCAGAGAAGTTATACAAAGATAAAAGAGTAGAAAAGGTGCAGTTTGTTTTGTCGTGGCAGATCTGAATTATTAATGAGGATAAACCCTGACAGCTGCTTCACAAACTGCTGCTCCGCTTTTTACTTCCAGGTTTGGTAACGCACGGAGCCAACATCACCAGAGGCAGCGTGGATGGAGGATGCGTTAGGTAGGACTGACCAACTTTTATTCCCTCTTCTCCTCCTTACGCTGCATTTCATTCACTTTCACTTCAGTTTTGTATAATAAGTTACTACAATAAGTTAATGCATGTTTTTTTTTTTGTTTTTTTTTTAAGACTCTATGTCCTGTCATTTTCTGATCTATGTTATAATGTTGTTTCTTCATCACAAACAGATCTGGAGTTGTGTTTTGTTTCATTCACACATGTTTAAGACACAAATCCTGCATATTTTATGTTTTATGGTAATACAAGAAGAGCTACACTGTGTTTTTAGTGAGAACACAATGTAGGACTTAGTTTTAGATCACTAGAATTATGAAACTGACAATCTCTACTGAACTAAAGGTAAAATGTAGCTGTTGACTTGAAGCTTGAGCTGAAAAAACATCTCAAGGTGGAACAGATGCATTTTGAGCTTTGGACATGTAGATGGACTAATAATAAATGATTATTCAAACATGTGTGAATGAAACAAAACACAACTCTAGATTTGTTTTTGAGAAGGTAACAACATTATAACATGGCTTAATGCTCACCAGGCTCCATTTTGTATAATTAGGACAACTTTACAGACAAAGCATTGATCAAAAATATAAAAATGTTAGATCTATCGGTTGATGCTTAGATGTTTGATTTTCTGTTAAGCAATTAATGATGTACTTTAGTAGAATTTTTAGGTATATGTAATACTTAAATACAGTTTACAGTGGATTCTTTTTGCTTTTACTTCACTCCATTTGAGAGCAAGTATCTGTACTTTCTACACCATTACATTTTTTAACCAAACTGTAAAGTAAAAGTATTTGATTTTAGGGGATTTTTTAAATACAATTTTTGAGCAAAAATTCATACGTTATTCATTCATTAGTTGCTATGAATATATGCATTTTAATCAATATCACTGCATTTTAATACATTAACAACAGTAGTGTGAAATATTTTTTACGGTTAACTTACTGTTAAGTACAATTTAAAATGGGTATTTAAATACTTGGATGCATTTTGTAACTTTACTGGTGGAGGGTCTCTCAAATGGATTATAGCTTTGTCTGGAATGTTTCACAGTGTGGTCTGAAACCTTTTCCGTCGTCATGGAGACCAAACCAGGCCAAGTTACAGGTCAGATCTGTGGTGTGGCGATTCCGCTCACAGTCAGAATGCCTGATTTTTTAAGTATTTTCGAACTGTAAAACCATTTGTAATAGAGCTGTTTAATGTCACACTGTGGAACATTCCAGGTCGAGCAGTGACATATCCATAGAAACAAGCAGGTGACATATCCCCAACCAAAGTTACACAATGCACCTTCAAGTAGATTTTTTTTTCATGTGACACTTTTACTTGAGTAGTTTTTTACTTTTGTTTCTGTACTTTTACTTAAGTAACAAAATTGAGTACTTCATCCACCTCTGCTCATCGCAGAAGAGAAATTATATTATAAACTATATTTATTTTTCTCTTATGACGATAATGACGTGTTTCCAGGCTGAGCTCCACCTCCCCACGTTCGGTCCTCTTGGTGTTGGAGGTTTGTGTGGCAGATCCTGGTCTATCACTGTGCTCTGATACAGGTAAGTGGGTCAATGACATGACGTCTGTCCAATACTATTTCTTCAGTTAAAAAGGTTAAGATTTTGTAATAATAATTCACCACATACCAGTAGTACCTCTTACCTCTATGAAACCAAATCATTTTTCAGAAATCATTAACCAACCATCTTTTAGAAAATAATAAAAATAATAGATGATAATATTCTCGGTCGCAACACATGACATTTTTTAAGGTTGTAGCCAATTCATGTACATAAAAAACACTAAAAATGCATAATATACATTTCAAACATAGATTTATGCAGACCTGACATTGTAAATATTTGAAAATAGAAATAGAAACTAAATTTTAAAATGTGCCTGTTGACACATTGGCCCATGTGCTGTACAGTCAACTCTGCAGTTAAAGGTGCATTTTCTTTCCTGGTGAAGGGTCTGTCAAATGCTTTTGTCCATAGAGAGGTTATTGCTTTGTCTAAAATGTTTCACTGTACGGCATTAAACCTGTCTATCTTCAGAAAAACCAAACCAGACCCAAGTTACAGGTTAGATCCGTGGTTTGTTTTTCTAGATATTTTTGAACAATAAAACCACTGCAGTTCCTAAAGTAAATTTGTCATAGTTTTTTTAAGACTTTCTAAAAAAAATTTAATATTAAAGGCACAATGGCCCATGTGGTAACTATCCTTACAAAAGGGATGTTTTCTGTCCAAGAAACACATTTAAAACCTGAAAAAAGTTTCTGAAGTTTCAGAGACAAATTCTAAATGAAACTTGTGCGAGTTAACATGCAGACTTTTAAATTATTTTTTTTTTTCTTTGGGAAAATTAATGGGAAAGTGAAAGTGACCAGTCATTATAAACAAACAAACACAACAAAAAATATATAATATTTGTAGTTTTGTTTTGTTTTGTTTGTCAAATATTGTTTTATTTGCATTTTCTATGTTGTGTCTCATGGTCTACTTTGTAATTTGGACTGCAGCCTCCCCCTGGTCCTGGGCGACTATTGGAGCTCACAGTGAATCATTAATCTCATCATTCTCAGGATTCCCTTAAGAGATAAACACTGGGCCGGTTCAACAGGCGTCTGTCGAGCCTGAAGCAAAGTTCAGTGTCACAGGCTGCACCAGTCTGTCAGCAAGTGTACTTTGTCTTAACAGTTTTCTTTCTTTTTTCTGTAGGGGTAACAGACAGAATCATGGCAGACTATGGGTACTACCGGGGCACTATATTTTTGGCCATGTTTGTTGGCTACACACTTTACTACTTCAACAGGAAGACATTCTCCTTTGTTATGCCTTCTGTCATGGAGGAAATTAAGATGGACAAAGATGACTTGGGTATGTTGTTTAAAGCTGTAATCACACTTTTTATCAGAGGTCTTCAGAATTTGATTTAAAACTATTGTTGACATTGAAATGGTATAAAAGGCCATGGCCAATTTTCTAAATGCATTTATTTATGTACTACTTCAAAATAAAAATACAGCTTGACTACACTCATAACTTCACGCAGTAATTTACTCTAAGAATAAATGGATCCTTCACTGACTAGAACAAAGGAGTAATTCAGCCATAAATGTTTTATATATATACATATGTACAATTACTTCATTGATAAAAAACTGGCCACCAAAAACAGTGTAATTTCAAATATTTTTGTTCATGCTAAAAACATGCTAAATACTGAAATGCTTTAGCTTCCATAAGGATATTTGTATGAAATATTGACAGTAGTGGATGTCTGTTCATCCCTTTATGCTTAACACTGTAACCTGATGTGTTCTGATGTGCTTCTCTGTGCTCCCTGTCCATCTTCAGGCATGATCACCAGTAGCCAGTCCCTGGCCTATGCCATCAGTAAGTTCATCAGTGGGGTGCTGTCAGACAAGCTCAGTGCTCGCTGGCTCTTCTCCATCGGCCTGTTCTTTGTGGGAGGCATCAATGTGGTCTTCTCCTGGTCCTCCACTGTAGCCGTGTTCTCCACATTGTGGTTCCTCAATGGGCTGGGCCAGGGCCTGGGCTGGCCCCCCTGTGGGCGGCTGCTACGGAAGGTACTCACTTTAGGGGTTTCTCTTCAACTATAAGATTTATTTGCTGGCCCCTTTGATTAGATATGACCCATACAGTCTGATGCAGCAGTCTTTTTACTTACAGAATAGGAATAATAGGATCTTCCAACATAAAATAAAGCATATCAGACATTATATAACAGATGTGATGGTTACCAAGAGGAGTTTTCCATGTGACAACCTCCATATAAAATGCATAAGGCTCTAATTCTGAATAAACTGTCTGAGGAACTTCCTCCTCTGGAGGGCCAAGTTTGGAGCGTGGGCCTCACTTTGGCTCTAAGTTCTCAGTATTTGTATTGACTGAGGCAATTTATCTCACTCTCAGACAGTGATACACATCAAGCTTAAAAATATAGCAGCAATTTTAGAGCTATTAACTAACAATTTCATGTGTTGTTTGAAGGTGTGGTTGGTTAAATGTCTCAATGTGTCATTTTCATTATTTCAGACAAATATTGAGATGAAGTGTTATGTGCTATTAATGACATTAATAAATCAGAGAGGCACGTGACAAACAGTTTCTCTACCCACATATCAGAGGTCACTGATCACAGATTTCCCTGTGCTGCTGTAGTGGTATGAGCCGTCTCAGTTCGGCACATGGTGGGCCATCCTGTCCTGCAGTATGAACCTGGCTGGGAGTGTGGGTCCCATCGTGGCGTCTGTGCTGTCCCAGAGCTGCAGCTGGAGGACCATCCTGTCTGTGTCTGGGATCATCTCTGTTCTCATGTCCTTCCTCTGTCTGCTGGTCATCAAGAATGAACCCAAAGACGTGGGGCTGCCCAACATCGAGGCGGCCGCCAAGAAAAGCAAAGGAGGTGAGGACTTATTATTTTTACTTTATAAAGATGTGATATCCCTTTGTATAAAAAACACAGAGTTCTCATTCTGGACTTGCCGGGCAATTGGTCCATAGTAAAAGAAGTTAAATTCTGAAGAAGCTACTTGGTTGAATTCTGTGAGTGAATATTGTGTCACCATGGTAACTGCTGAACATATAATACAACAACAGAGATGCATGTAGAACGCCCCCAGTGTGATGTTACTGCAACATTTGAATTACATAAGTGATTGTGTAAACATCAGGAGACATTTTCACATCATCTGAATCATTACATTTAGTTATTTTTAAAACAGATTTTACAGGTTATGGTTCATGTGCTTCCTAATCATCCATCTGCTGTGTTTATGTGCAGCATGTGTCGTCTAAAGGTCAGGTGCTCTTTAGATCTGGCCCCTCACGTGCCTATTACATATCCAGTGTTGTACAACATATGCACATTATTCACTCCTCCTAGCTTCCATCTATATTGTTTCATTGGTTAAATATTGACAGAGAGATTGATTTTTTTTGTATAATATTGATAATATGTTGGACTTCTCCCCAGGGCCCTCGACTGAAAGCACACTGTCTGAGTTCCTGCTCTCTCCGTACCTGTGGCTGCTGTCGGTGAGCTACCTGGTGGTGTTTGGAGTCAAAACTGCATGTAGTGACTGGGGCCAGCTGTTTCTGATCCAGGACAAGGGCCAGTCAACACTCATGGGTAAGGTACCACGCTGTTTATGCTGATGAATGCTGTTTATAACTAGTTTTTCTCCATAGGTAGCTCTTATATCAGTGCTCTCGAGGTTGGAGGCCTTCTGGGCAGTATAGCTGCGGGCTACTTCTCTGACAAAGCTGTGGCTAAAGTAAGTAAATAAATAAACTAAAGGTGGTGAAACAGTAGAAGGAAAAAGTAAAAGCACTTCTTATATGTACAACAAAAGTGTTTTTTGAATAACAAACTACTAATAAATGAAAATAAGTTTCCTCTTCCTCTTGTAGTTAGATTTTGGCTGAATGAAAATAATTAGACTTGTAGCTCATACATCACAATGTATTATAAAAAATATAAATGGTAATAAGAAGCAAAAAAGAGCAAGAGACTGGTGTCAAGTAAGGCATAATTATATAAATAAAATAGAAAATAAGTAATGAAGATATCTCAGCTTTTACAAGAAGTTATAAGGAAAACAGTGCAAAGACACTGTACAATGATGATTGACAGGACATGGGGTTATTTATTACATAAGGAAGAGTTGTACAGTTGTATAGTCTGAATTTGGTCTTGTTTCTTTCACTAAATGAGCTCCTCTGTCTTCTTTTTGAGCAGCAAGGCATGAAGATCTATGGCAATCCTCGTCACTTCCTCCTCCTCGTGATGATGGCAGGGATGTACGTGTCCATGTTTCTTTTCAGGGCCACAGTCACCCCAGACAGCTCCAAGGTATTTGACCTGCTTCTCATGAAGCATACATGTATAATTGTGTAGAACTGAATCGTAACAGTGAGGACATGTCTTTCTTTCAGATGTGGATTCTGACCCTGGGGGCAGTTTTTGGGTTTTCCTCCTATGGACCTATTTCGTTATTTGGAGTTATTGCCAATGAAAGTGCCCCATCCAATTACTGTGGTACATCACATGCCATTGTTTCCCTCATGGCCAATAGTAAGTGACTTCATATTAGTTCAAGACATTTTTTAGCCTGGGAATTCAAATGTTTATACTTATGTTTTTGTTTTAGTTGGGGGCTTCCTTGCCGGTTTACCCTTTAGCACCATCGCCAAGCACCACAGCTGGGAGACTGCGTTCTGGGTGGCGGAGATCACCATTGGGCTCTGTACTGTGGTTTACTTCCTATTGCGCAATATTCAAACCAAGATGGGTGCTTTACCAAAGAAAGAAGACTAAAGCACGACTTTAATACCTGTAATGGACCAAAGACATACTGTCATAGTGTTTTTATATTTTTGTACCAGTGTTATTTTCTCAGGACAATAGTAGAAATGTTTAAAACATTCACAAATACAGGAATTTCCACTGTAGAAATGGTTTTAACATTTCCATTACCTCAAAAATCAGATTTATGACATTTTAGCATACTTTTTTCAATAATGAAGATGAAATAACAGTGAGTGTAATTATTGTGAGTTTTATGAGTAAATGGATCATAAGTGCAAATGCAGAATGATGGAAAGTGGATGGAATATAGATTTTCTTTGATTTTTAATGTGATGTGATATGGTCATTAAAAATTAAGTCTTAATAATAAGTATGTATTTCACTTTTAGAGTAATAAAATGTTTCATCTTTATTTCTTTTGTAATTAAACAAATGAAAATAGATTTGCAACCACAGAAAATCACATCACATATGCCAGAAAAGGTTTCAAAAGTCTGTTCTCTAGAGCTAAACACAAGCTGTGCTTTAGACCACTCCTGGACAATAGTGGATTAATGCTCGGTCACATTTACTTGAGTAACTTGTTGCTAAATTGTCCTTTTTGTGAATTTTTTTATCGACTGTCATCTTGTTATCATTTGGGTTACTCTTCCCACTGTGAGTAAGACAACACCACTGTTATAAACACTTTGTTGACAATATAAATATGAAAGTAATTCCACAAATGTTTCTTGCACCGCTCGTCCAGATTTAGTTTTGATTTAGTTTTCTCTTTTTGTGATTGATCTTTTTAAAATACTAGGTTGGATTTTGGCCTTCATTTAATATTTTGTCCTTTTAATTACATTCACGGAATATAAATCAGCTTCACCCTGACAGTTACTTTTTAATTTACCACTTTAAGTGGTAGTTTTCCCAAATATTTTTTATTTTTTACAGAGACTACTCAAACATCATGTATTTTAGCAATAATTGTTATAACTGGTTTTTAAATATATTTATGACAAAATAAAGTATTAAGTATGTTTATTAAACATATATAAAATATTTGTATTTACAGTGTTTCTGTTGATTTTTCACTTTCAGGTGCACATGACTAACAAAAAACATGAGACTGAAACTGTACAACATGAGACTGAAACTGTACAAACGAATCTGCTAGGAAGCATGCAAATGTGGATGTATTTTTGTTTATGATCCAGCTCCAAAGTTGCCAGCCTTCTCTGCAACCTCCAGAGCGCTCTTAAGGTTCTGGTCAAACAATTCACACCTGAAAGTAAAAAATATTGGTTATAAATATCATACAGATTCAGAGAGATTATTTTTTGTAATGTTGCAGTTACCTAATTGGCATTTCTAGGGAATAAAATGGGTTCTTGAGTGCGTAATCTGAATAAACTTCATAAATCTTCCTTAACAGTGTATCAATTCCAGACTGCCGGGGGTCCGCCATTACAATAAATTTAATCCCTGAAAAAGATTAGACATTCAGTGAAATAAAACCAATACCAAGTTAAATATAAAACCATGTGAAAATGTTCTGTTCTTGCCACACAACACAAATTCACAATTACTGTTGATTTATGTTATTTTGCGTTGCCACATTTTGGGCCACATCCCAGTTCTGTAACATGCCTCCATGACTCCTTGATTCCTACTGAAAAACTTTCTTCTTCTACCCTCAATGGAGCTCAACAGAGTTCAAAGTACAAAGAAACAAATAACCATAACTTGTTGTTTATAATGTTTCAGAAACAGACTCAATATAAAATTCTAGGTATAGGCTTTTTTACTTTTAATATACATTTCTTTCTGAAAGTCTATCGGAAAAATTAATGGGAAATTTACTTCTGGTGTCAGGGGGTGAGCGGTCACTGCAGAACAATTTAAGACTTAAAAAAGGCTTTAACAGAAATGGGATGTGACCGTGCAGTGGAAAGGAAAAAAGTAAACCAACTGGCTCTAATCCATATTGTTTGATTATCTGACATTAATGTTTGTTATTATTTTATTTTTTAGATTAATTTCTCTTACCTGTAAGGGTTTGAAAGCAGTGCAGTTTAAAGACATCTGTTTCTAGCATCTCAATCCCAGAGCTGCCAACTTCTGGAGACAACTGGGACCCAATGGCAAATAACCTAAAAAAGAATCATATTAAACTACCTTCATCAATTCAAAACAAAAGATGAACTCATTTTGACTCTGTGTGTACTGATGCGATGGATGATTTGGACTTACGAATGAAACATAGACGCCAGCATTAGTTTTTCATTGGAGCTCAACCGGGCCCGTCCGAACCGAATGGACACGGGGTAATTTGAGGAGTCTTTGAGGTATTCCAGGATGTCCTTCCCATCTGCAGTGCTCTTGCCCATCACATCTACTCCGTTTATTGACAGCACAGCGTGGCCAACTAGAAACACAACATTGGCACATTAGTAACACCAGATAAGAGAAAACGTGGCCATAAGAGCAGGTGCAAAACAATAATAAAGTGTAGATTTCTCGCTGCCACTTTGCATTACATTGGGCTATGCTAACCGGTGCTAACGAGTGTACCTTTAATTCCATCGCGCTGCCCAAAAGAAACTACTACTTTCTCATCATGATGTTTCAGCACTAAATCTAAAGGGTAGCTGAAGGTTTTCTCCGCCTCCGCTCTTGGGACGTAGTTGTCATACTGGTAAATTAAACCACCAGCCTTGTTCACTACATAAACACTGAAGATCACCATTTTTGCGACGAACTGTCATGTCATGTGACCACCGACCAAAATGTATTACATTACAAATCTACGTAAATATGTGCACTGTGCTGATTTTTCTGTTTTAAAAAACATTATAAACATTTAATCATAGCTTTTATTCTTTTATTTTTCATTTAAGGTGGTCAATTATAATTATTTATTACTATATCAACAATGAACTACATTCCCCAGAAGCGTTGGGCTCACTTCCGTATATACGGGTTGTCTAAGCGGCTATTGCACGGGCGTACTTCCTTTCGCACCGACATCTTGACGAGGAAACATGGTGAGGACAGTTAGCCGAAAGTATTATGCGATATGTTCACTAAAGTTCGTCATTCTGAGAAATATGATACGCTCGCACTAATAAATACAATTATAAGGCATGCTATGTTTTGCTAAAACCCCGAGATTAGCAGCGTGATTGGATAATTTTGCTTCCATACTTAGCGGCTAGCCACTTAGCTCCCTTGCCTTTTCAACCACGCTTTCATGTGCTGAGAGTGGAGCTGGTATAAAATCATGAGTGGTAAATTCAGTCTGGCCATGACATGGGGATATGACTCTGTAACACTCATGTTGCATGATTTGTATCTGAATTAGAGAGTTGTTATCCAGTAGGATTCGTCTCATTACGTTCAGTGATGCTGCCGATTGTTGCTCTAATCGTACTGCATAACACAGGCTGTATATAATAGTGAATGTATAATATAATAATAGTGATGAAGTTTGTATATATATTTGCAGCCTCCCAAGCAAGACAAGAAGAAGGACACTGGAAAGTCCAAGAAGGACAAAGACCCAGTCAACAAGTCTGGAGGCAAAGCCAAGAAGAAGGTACTGTGTTTGTCACAAATTTACAATGGCTAATAATTTTAAGCTTTCACTAACCTCACTTTTGTTTGGTCTTGAGCAGAAGTGGTCCAAGGGAAAAGTGAGGGATAAGCTCAATAACCTGGTCCTCTTCGACAAGGCAACCTACGACAAGTTGTACAAAGAAGTCCCCAACTACAAACTCATCACCCCTGCTGTGGTGTCTGAGAGGCTGAAGATCCGTGGTTCTCTGGCAAGGAATGCCCTCCAAGAGCTGCTGGCTAAAGGTGATTTTCAATTGCAACTTTGGGAAATGTTGGATTTTCCACTTGAGACCTGCACAATTTGAAATGCCCTCTGGTTTATTTGTCTATTTGGCTAAATAGTTGTCAAGATGAAAGTCAACAGTAGCGTAGTTTATTGTAGTGCATTTAAAAAAAATACTGATCCTTAGGATATAGTAATGAACTTTTATTTGTCACCCAGGCATGATCAAGCTGGTGTCAAAACACAGAGCACAGCTCATCTACACAAGAAACACCAAGGGAGGAGATGAAGAGGCGGCTCCTGAGAAGGCATAAGCAGGTAAATATTTATACATTTTTTAAACAAGGACATTATGTTTAAGTTTACTAAATATTTCTTTTCTCTTTTAGGCTTTCTTGGAATGGGACATTTGTATAATGTGGTTAATAAAAGTGTAAAAAAGGAAATCTTGTTGTCCACTTATTCATTCTTAAATGTTGAACTCAGTTGAGCAGAAATGTCATTGTAAGTAACTTTTTGTAGTACAAATCACTATGGGATGGATTTTGGTAAGTTACACCAGACAACTTCACCTTGTAGGCTGTTGCATAGTGTTAAAGATTGTTGTGAAATGTATATTTTATATCGGATGCAGTTTGAAGGCTGCCAACTCGCATTGAATTTCTTTCAATAAGTTGGAAAAAAAATTCTTATTTTGAAAATGGGCACAGTAATGGAAGGATAATCACACACAAATGAAATGTATTAACTTGAAAGTGAAGTTCGTAGTGTAAAAGTCTCTTCACTTAAGTTGTTTGTGGTTTAAAAGTGCACTTTAACTTTGAGGGTCTGTCCTTTGCTTATCCCGATGGACATTGTAGACTTTTGCTGTGGATATTATAGCCACAGCATGTAGAATCAATTATACTGCAATAAAATGTTAAAAGTCACTGTATTTGACTGATATTGGCAAGTTACTAGACCAAACACTTGAGTTGTCAAGACTATTTCTAAATTTGATTTTAGTATCTGATTTGACCCTATCATGAATTACCCCAAAACGACTAAGCAAAATGCCAGATAAAACATGAACCACATGTATTCCGTTTTTATCTGAAGTGTTTATCCAAATACACGTTCTTGCTTTTTAGAATTAGACAATATAGAAATGCACAGGAATTGAGTTTTCATGCTTTCAATAAATTAAACTAAACCAAAGTGGATAGCATTTTATAACGAATGAATAAAACAGTCTTACAGCTAATAGTGTTTCTTATGCTGTAGATTAGCCTTTGGTTCTTGTGCAGTTCACCCACAGGCCGTGAACACAGATAAAAGCGCTTTTTGAGCAATGGTTTGACTGCACAGAGCGCCTCCCCTCACTGCGCCAATACCGACACCTACTGGAGCACTACGGTATTACAACATCCTGATGAAAAGTTGATCGGGTGTAATAAAAAAAATGATGTCAAAAGAGAATGTTTTATTTAAGACGAGCAGAATGGGAATAGACGACCTTGACTTTTCTGCTTCTTTATCTTTCTTTTTTCTTTCATTTCTCTTAAGAACAAGACTTTGTACACTTAACTGGAGTTCTCGCCTCACAAAAGGTCGCGGGTTCGAGTCCAGGGCGGGCAGGTGACACGCGTGGAGTGTTCATGTTCTCTCCACAGACTGATTTAGACAAATATAATGTAGCCTACCTATACTATGGTCAATGGTCAAGGCCCTAAATGTGACTTTTCTGCGTGTGTCCAAGATGTTATTAGTTTGCCTGGAATGTTCCCCAGTGTGGCATTAGACTTATTTTCCTCGCATGTAATACATTATTGTAGTAGTGAAACGTACCTTGAAATATTTGCATTCGTAGTCTACTCGTGTCTCCACTAGAAAAACTAGAAAAGTTACACAGTGCATCCTTTAATTGGTTAATTGTAAAATATGTCTATGTCAGATTTGAAAGGCGCAAACACGACGTTGTCTCCTTGAAAAAAATGTCACTAAAACACGTCTATAAAATTTGGTAGGTTCATAAATAATGCCACAGTACTTCGCAGAATGAATGAATATTATTTTATCAAGGACTGAGGCGATTTTCTTCAGGTGCCCTGCGTGTGGGCGAGCGGGGGGGTGCGTGTACGTGGAGGTCGAGGAGGAGAGGAGATGTGAGCACTAGAACCATGACTGAGGAGATGGAACACAATCGGACCGGAGCGCGCCTTGGATGGTGACGCACTGGTTACGCACGACAAACGCTCGTCTGTATTCATTATAACAGCTTTCAATTTTTTTTCTCTCTTGTCCAATTTCGCTGTGCGCCTATCTCTCCCGCACACTCGCCCTCCGCACGCGTTCCAGGGCAGGACCGTGGAGGGAGGAGATCGGCGGGAGGAGCGGGAGCGCCGTCTCGTGGTGATTAGGGCGCGTTGGATTTATGGCACGCAGCTGTTGAGTGGCTGACAGTCAAACGTGTGAGGAACGGGTATTCAAGCGAGCTGGCTCTGCTCACTGTAGCGTAGAGGGGCAACAAGCAACGGTGAGTCCGCTTTTTCACGTTCAAACCTCTAAACTAAACCTTCCTGTTAACAACTGGACTGTTTTCTTGCGCTGCTAAATCTTGCTGAACTTTCCACTTGACCAAAACATGCCATATTTTGGAACAGTTCAGATCTGATTTGAAATACTTGGAAATCTGGCCATTTATGGAAACTCAAATCTGAAACCATTTGTGTTTTATGCAAGATACAGCATCTCCTCAACTGTAGAGCTTGTCTGGAGACTTTATTGACAATTTAATTTTGCTTGTCCACTTGTCTATGTCCCCGTGTGGTCCTTATATTTAGTGCGTTGCCAAGTCCTATTTTTAGTCCGGAGGGCATCACAGCAGAATGGAGACAGTAAGGCGGACACTTCTAACCAGACAAACATAGACTGCCTGTTCTGAAGTGTCATTCCTCTACGCTTTTTTACGCGCTCATCTGGATTAAATGTGCACTACGTAACTTTTTTTGGCGGAGAATCTTGCTTGTTTCCATTTTGACTTGAAGGTGTAACGCAATATAGTGAAACATATCTGCCTTGTATTTATTAAATCACCTTCATATTTTTGCTGATTATTTGGAGAGAAACATGAATTCCTAAGGGGAGCGGGTCTGCCTCCCCTCAGATCTGACTTGTGACATGTCCTAGGAGTCTCCTTGGTGAGAAATAAGTTATAAATAAGACCCTGCATTAGAAAGTCACACAAAAGCACTGTCTTGGGTTAAAACACAAGTCTGGATTTGTTATTAAATTTGGATTTCAGAAGATTTAATCCTGTCCAGAACAAATAAAAACTTCTGTTCTGTGAATGAGAATTTCCACGTTTTTAAAGTGTATTAGGGTGAAATTGTACTATCCCCAGACAGCGAGTTGAACATTCCTGGCACTTGCTCAGCAGCTGTTTATTTGGGTTGCTATGGAAGAGTCAGACTGTGGCCTGGGCTGGAACCAGAGCTCAGAGATCCACCCTCAAAGCAGCGGCCGCCTCTGCTCTCTCCGCTCCTAATGTATTCTCTTAAACTAATGCTGTTATCCTTAAGCAAAGCCATTAGTATTGCAATCTAGGGTCCAGTCATCCGTGCTGCTGATTGGCCACAAGCTCAAACCCATATCATGCTGCAAAGGACATGGGGGGAATGGAATTATCAGCTAATTCAACACTCACTTGTGTCTTTCATCCCAATTTGTGGTGAAATGAGCAGTTTGGAGTTTGCTGGCTAACTATACTACTGTAGCCGCACTGAGGTTTAAGAGATGTTTTCATTTGCACTGTAATTGAAAAGACAAAGCTTATATCCAACCACCGATAAATGTTTGGAAAGAATGAGAAGGGGAAAACGAGATAATGCATTCACAAGTAGTTTGGTTTCTAACAGTTTCCTTTTATATCGACATTAATGAAGACTTTTCATAGATGTTTTGAAATGACTTAAAGGGACTTAAAGGTGTGTGGCTTTCTGGAGGTTCTGCGAGATTCCCTTGGAACTCTCTCCATGTAGATAGATGCGTTTTATTCCACAAATAGTCAAAGAAAATCATGGAAACAAGCAGTACGAGTTAGGTTTGTGGAGACGCAAGAGTAAAGATGCATGTTTTTCAGTTCCTCAAGACAATACACAACCAAAATGAGCAAAATTCGCTTTTATTTCAGCTTATATTTTTTTGGCTAGGAGTTATAGGAGGAGAACCACAACCATCTTAGTCATACACTAAGTAATGTTGCAACCATGTATGCAATTCTTACAATAATTCATTCATACGAAGAATTTGGGGTGGATATTTCAAAGTATTAATATCACAGTTTTCTTGGAGCCAGATCGCCATTATGATTTTATAGTGATTAGTAAATGTGCATATTTATTTCTGACTTGAACTTGAACTTGAACTTGTATTTACTGGAAGGGTGCCCCAGTTGGTCAGCCTTAAAATATTATGGGGGGTAAAAAGTGTCTTTGTTTGAGTATACAGTTGCATTTAAGAGAAAATGAGAGAGATTAAAGATTAAAATAACATCACCAAAAGAGTCGGATCAGGATCTGCATCACTGTATCGTCAGCTTTAATAAGATTCTCTTTAATTCTCTCTGATTTTCTGATCTATGTTATAATGTTCCCTCATCAAAAACACTTGGAGTTGTGTTTTGTTTCATTCACACATGTTTAACCCTGCATATTTAGGTCATGTGGTAATACAGAAAGTATTTTTAAACCCCATGCACATTATTTGGATAGTTTAAGCCTTGAAAATTCCAATGTCTACTAAAGGTAAAATGTACTTGAAAACTACCACTTCATGACATCACAAGAACAGAGCATCTTGAGCTTTGGAAATGTCGACTAATAACAAAAGTCTATTTAAACATATGTGAAATAAAACTAAATGCAACTCCAGGTTTGTTTTTGTGGAGGTAACAACAGTATTATTTGACTTAAAGACGCACTGTGTAACTTGTCTGGTGAGGGTGTGTCATCTGCCTGTCTCCATGGAGATGTGTCCAGAATGTTCCACAGTATGACCATAAACTTATGAATTTCCATGGCGACTTGCAAGACCAATTACAGGTTAGATCTGCGGAGAGGGTAAGAATGGATGTTTTTAAAGATACTCTGGACAATTTAAACCAAAGCATTAGCATCACCATGGAGACAGGTTGCGGATCCCCTCCAGAAAAGTTCCACAGTGCACGTTTAAAGCTCACGAGCGTCTTATTTCCTGGAATATGGGACTTTTAATGGCCATAGTCAGTGCCATGTACCTGAGCTGATTCAGACAGAACAGATTTGGTCTTATCCTTTGCTGCACATTGAATAATATTATATTTACAGATAAGTGATCAAACATCTGGAGTTGTTAGCAGTTAGTCTGAGAAGTGCGCTCCTTAACATGATGGAAAATGCCCTCAACGTAGCATTAAAACACAACATCTGTCCACTATGTAAATCAGCAGAGAATCCCGCCTCTGTCAGCACTCGAGTTCATTTTGACGCAACTTTATTTACAACTATAACTGTTCTAAAAGAGCCATCAGAGAACTTGGCGGCAGATTGTCGCCCCAGGAAAGTCATGTTAGTCTTCCTGTCTGTATAATTTTTATTGAGTTTATTATCAACAACTGACAACATTTCCTCCAGGCTACATTGTGCGCCATCAGGCTTGTCTGGTGCCCCGGGGCTCAGAGCAAATGCAAATGAATCTATTGAAAAGCTGCTGCTGCCTGAGACAATATAAGGCTCTTAGGGTGGACGCTAATCAATTATAAGTACTGTTATAGTGAATATCTTTTTGCTAATTGTACTTTTGGGTATATTTTAAAACTCATGCCTGGTGTAATTTATTATATTTCTAGCCAAGCTGATGTACTATGCTGTATTTAAATTATTACAATGGCCCCAGTGCATTTCTTTGCTCCTTTCTTACTTGGTGCTGTGAGACTGATTTTTCTTAAAAAATGTGAAAAACGGAACTAGTAGGAACCTTCTCCATGGAAAAAGATACATTTATTCCAGACATAGCTAAAGGAAACTATGGAAACAAACAGGAGGCGACCCATCTCCAGGCCAAATAAGAGTCAGGTTTGTGGAGATGCAAACGCGCTCAGAGTAAAGATGCATGTTTTTCAGATCTTCAGTGCAATACACAACTAAAATGAAAAGGCAAAAGTTGCTTTTTTGCTTTTACAGAAGGAGAACCACATCCATCTTTAGGATATAAATTCACATACTAACTGCACATAAGTAATATTGCAACCATGAATGCAAAATGAGTTCCTTTTAAGCGGTTTACAGTGATCCAAAGTGATTCCTCACTTACCTTATGTCGTAGACTGCATACGTTTATTCCTTATGCATTAAGAGCATCCTAATTATTCACAGTGAGTTTAAAAGCTTTATAAGCTTTCCACAAACCGTGTTGCTGTGATGGTAAATTGACAATAAAACACTTTATAATTACATGCAGACAGTGCACAGACTTTCAGGAGCTGCTTATATAATGTATCTTTTCTGGGGCAAGACACATTTTGCTCAAATACATGGAAATAAATCAGGTGTAAGGTGTTTGAGCACTGCCTAGTTTGCTCTGATAGGTGAAATATACAGCCTAATTAAAATTGATATGGTTTGATCAAGATTTTATATAAAAGATTGAATTAAAATTTGAAATAAAAAATTGAATTATGCACTGTGTAACATCTGCTTTAGTCCAGTATGTCCCTCAGTGTGGCATTAAACCTAAAACTTGAACCTGCGTTCTTATGGTCCACCTCTCCACTGATCTGAACTGTAACCTGCCTCCCCTTGTCACCTGTTTGTTTCCATAGTGTTCCAAGCAAAGCAAACACATCTACAACTTTGAAAACCTTTTGTTTATTTAGACAATAGAATGTGATTTTCAGTATTAAATAATAGTTCTTTTTTGTTTTACCGTGTGCTCTTATATCTGTGTAATCCATGTGCAATCGCCCAGGTCCATTCCATAGTGTCCATGGGCGGGTACTGCTCCATCTGCTCTTGTACTTGTTCTTTTACAGCTCAAGATCATTCTAAAACTAATCGGGAAAGGTTCATTTCTATCCTGCGAATGTGATTTTTTTAGTATAGATACTTGCTGAAATGAGTGTCTTGTATCTGATTTTTGATACTTTCGGGAAACCTAGAAACTGTAGCTTTATTTATACACAAATCAGTACTAGTTTGGTTTAGTTTAGTTCATTTGACAGGGACCATATACAGGAGCATTAATCAAAGAAACATTGAGGAGATGTTTTGGACCAGACAATTACTCAGAGTTCATTTCCATCTGCAGTACAACAATAGCATAAACAATGGAATCTATTGTATACTAACAGTTATAAAAGTACAATGACAGTAAATATCTCAATCCCATCTCCAAATTCTCTCTTTAATAGTTAGTTCTAAGTTGCTTTTTCCCTTTGTTTGCCCTTAATGTTGGCTCTTCTGCGTTAGATACTATACTATACCTTGATACTTGGCCCTGCCCAGCTTGCTTACAGAGGTGGTGTAACAGTTTCCTGGTGTCCTGCTGTCAGATGGGCCAAATGTGCTGACTTGGATGCTCAATAAAAAGCCGGCCCTATATGGTCTATCCTGTGAATGTGATTTTTTTAGTATAGATACTTGCTTAAATGAGTGTCTTGTATCTGATTTTTGATACTTTCGGGAAACCTAGAAACTGTAGCTTTATTTATACACAAATCAGTACTAGTTTGGTTTAGTTTAGTTCATTTGACAGGGACCATATACAGGAGCATTAATCAAAGAAACATTGAGGAGATGTTTTGGACCAGACAATTACTCAGAGTTCATTTCCATCTGCAGTACAACAATAGCATAAACAATGGAATCTATTGTATACTAACAGTTATAAAAGTACAATGACAGTAAATATCTCAATCCCATCTCCACCTTCTCTCTTTAATAGTTAGTTCTAAGTTGCTTTTTCCCTTTGTTTGCCCTTAATGTTGGCTCTTCTGCGTTAGATACTATACTATACCTTGATACTTGGCCCTGCCCAGCTTGCTTACAGAGGTGGTGTAACAGTTTCCTGGTGTCCTGCTGTCAGATGGGCCAAATGTGCTGACTTGGATGCTCAATAAAAAGCCGGCCCTATATGGAGCCGTACGAGCTCGCCTGCCCTTTTGTACACTAGAAATGATCCCTGCTTGTGTAACGTGCTGTGAGCTCAAATATGCTGACTGCTTTTCTTTGGGGCTTCTTCTAGTCATCGATAGCTACCAGAAAGTATTGCTTCCTCTTCTTTTTCTTTATAAAGAGCTGTTTTTCTTCTAAAACTACTGGAATCAACTCAGTTTTTCCATTGGCGCACAGAGCCCAAAAACCACTGTTAGTACAATATTAAAGAGTTTGAAAGAGAAGAGGTTTTGTGCTGAGGTTTATAGGCTTAAACCAACATGTCACTTCTGTTGAATAGGGACATTTTGGAGAATGCCAAATGCTTTTCCCAATAGATCTTATTCTATTATAAATCTAAGCTCCTGTCCAGCTTGTATCTTATTGCTAGGCTGTTACATGGGCGACAAAAATAAACCTCTCTATAAACCGATGCATGCCCATGTGCATATCTTTATGGACAATTAATCTCCAGCGCTGATTTATTTTATTTATTTATTTTTTGTCATGGCTGACCACCTGCTTAAACTTCAACATGCAATTTGCAGGGATTGATTATGGGTTAGTAGTAAAAACAACAGTATATTTACTTTATTCTAATGTTATTGCACTTAACAGTGCACAGAGCGAGTGAGTCATTACACATCATTAGGGATAATGACCAAAATTGGTTCCATTATCAGACCCAAAATATCAGCAGAGCTTTTTGAGCTTCATGAGCTGCACTAGATTCTGAAATATTTCTATATCACATAATGGTAACATTTTGGCAATCCAACATGTGCTAAAATGTGTCTACATTTTTTGAGGTTTAATTATCAGTTAAATGTGAAAATCATTTAAAGGTGCTTGGCACTGTGTCACTTTTCTAGGGAAGAGCTGCCAACAGGCTTGTCTGCAGAGATGTTATTTCCTTTCTCTCCCCATGCCCCTGGACACCACTAGACAAAACCACATGCTTATATGACCACAGATCTGACTCGATGAAAACGCCTGGTCAATAACTGCTCTGCAGACTGTTCCACCTCAGCTGGATCACAGTTTTACAGTTTGCTCGGTTGAGCAGCCCTCCACTGACATGTCCTCTGTGTTCCAGGCAGCAGATGGTGCGTGAGCAGTACATCACCTTGTCCCAGGGCCCGGGGCCTCCTCGGGTTCTTCGGGATGAAGTCTACACCATCGGTATCTACGGCTGGAGGAAGCGCTGCCTCTACCTGTTTGTGCTGCTGCTGCTCGTCATCCTGGTGGTGAACTTCGCCCTCACCATCTGGGTCCTCAGGGTCATGTGGTTCAACCCGGTACTGCTCTTTCACTTGTTCACTCACTGTGTAAAGATGTTTGATCATTTTCATCACAGGCGAGGGGCCAAAGGCATCTTAAAGGAGACTTATTTTGCACAGTTTACTTTAATGAGCTTTTAACTGTGGCATAATGTTTTTGCTCAGAGCTGTTTTTGATTGATTCATGTATGTTTGAGTTATTGCTATTTCAAACCTAGACACATTTTTTCACTATAATATAATTATATTTAATCACAGGACATGATAATTGTGCTTTGAAAAAAACAACAACAAAACATTACGTAATTAGAATCATATAGCAAGGCTGTGGTCACAATATTTAACAAGAAGGTTGTGTTCAACTTGTGTGGATTTTCTCCACTGAGATTTCTTTCAAAATGTGTTAGTATCAGCCAAGAAAAACAGACTTCAAACAAATGGGAGTGTGAAATATCTGGACTGCTTTATGATTTTGACCTTTCTGCTAATTCAAGATGTTTCAAACAAAGAAGATGCCATCTGCTTTAGGGCACATAATCTTCTCCAGCACTTCTCCTTCTCGTCTTTCAGGAGTAAAACAAAGGCACGCTGTCAATGAGGCCACTGACCTAAAGAAATGCAGCCATAACGCTCACTAAATCAAAGGAGAGAACTGTCAAACCTCAGCCCCAAGTATTTTAGACCTTCATACACAAATTAATCATGTAAGTGGAAGTGCCCTGTCGCAGAGGTTGTAGGTTTTGTAAATACTGTTATGTCCTTGGGCAAGACACTTCACACAGATTAGTTATTTCTAAATGTAGTGCGGGCTGGGAGTGGCCATTGGCGCAGACTGGCTCACTGAGGCGGCTGTTGCTGCAGTAGTAACAGAGGAAACCTTTTCTATCCTCAGGCCAAGTTACAGGTCAGATCTGTGGAGAGGCGACCCCGCTCACTGTCAGAATCCCTGTTTTTCTAAGTATTTTTGAGCTATAAAACCACCTGAAATCAGATAAATGTAAAGTACAGCAGTTTAATGTCGCGTTCTGAAATGCATGGGATTCTTGGATTAGCTGAACGTCTAGATTTCATTCTTCTCTCAGATGTGAACGCTCCTGGACGGCTCGAAAAGGTGAATCCAAACATAAATGACAAGTCTAATTATAATTGCAATGTTTGTCAGAAAAATTACACATGGATATTTCACAAAAGTCGCATAAATTTGTATGATCACCACAGCTTCTTTCCTCCATCGAGCTTTCCATGCCAGCACTCCAAACCAGAGCTGCTCATTGTTTAGTATTTGCGGAGTGATCTTGTCCGTAAGCGGATCACGAGCTGCCTGTCCAAACAGCACTCTGCTTTGCTTGTTTCATACAGTCCTGTCAGCTCTCTGTCTCTGGTCCAGATGGTCACAGTGGATTTACGCCCCTGAGTTAGACTCTAGCAGCACCTCGCACACACCGCCGCTCTGCTGTGATAGGCTTCTCTGTACACGCCAAAGTAAAGTAGCACTATATAGTCTACCCTATGTATTAAAGGAGACATATAGTCACTTTTTAGAGCCACGTTATAATTGTATTTAGCGTGATTCTTGCATATTTGAAAGACTTTTACTCCCATAGGGCTCTGAAAATCATCAGACTTGTTTTTTTGTCATTTTATATCAATATTGTGATTTACTATGTGTATAACATAATGATCAACCAGTATCATAGATAATAACTAACTAACAACCCTGTGGAGTTACATGGAGATGGATAAGTTTTCTGCCATACTGTGGGGCATTCCAGGCATCTCCACAGAGGCAAGCAGATGCCAGATTCAACCAGAAAAATAACATTGTGCACCTTTAAGACAAATCTATACATTATCTTTGTTTACTATGAGGAGTTTGCTATGGAATATTCTTTATCCTTATATTGTTCTTCCCTCCCACAGGAAGGAATGGGCCTTCTCCAAGTCGACTCAGAGGGCGTCAAGCTGGAAGAGGGGGAGTCCGAGTTTCTGTTCCCAGTCTATGCCAATGAAATCCACTCCAGGGAGGTAATTACTGGTGCTAAGCAGGGAGTGTTGTGCTGCTGGCGATTATGTGTTTGTTTGTTGGCATGACAACTACAAAAATTAATTTGGAGCAAAGGGTAGCCATAAAGTGATTCCATTGTTGGTGAGTCGAGAGCACAGTGTAGATCCACGATTGTTTTCCTGTAATGAAGCGGTAAAAGCAGTATTCTTGTCTTTCCTTGGGTTGTTACTCGTATGAGCTATAAGTGTGAGGATCAGTAAATGCTGGAGGGATTGTCTTGCCATCACCAGTCACATATTATGAATGAGTGGAGTGGACCATGTGCTGCGTCTTGCCCAAGGACACAACACTGTGTGGGCTCAAGCTCGCTCTCTTCTTGTGAGTGCTCTAGCCCCTCCTGTATGATGGATAACATGGCAAAGCAGTGTGTTTGTGGAATCTGTCAAAGTTTCTCTTGCCTCACATCACTTTGGGAAGTGTGTCAGAGCAAAGTGGATTTGGCAGTGCCACACAGAGCCCACAGAGAGCCCACACAGAGCACGTGGTGCTGCAGTGAGCTCCCATTAACCTCAGGGAGATTGTGGGGAAAGTAGTTTATGGGCCGCCTGCTAGCAGCAGATGGGAACACTTTCTGCTGTTGTTTACATGTTATGGCGTTTCTGCTCATAGCAGCAATCCTTCCATTCTTTATTACTCTAATTAAGAACAAAATGCATTTGTCTTTGTGTGCTGTCTATCTAAAGACAGTCTTGATTTGCATTGAGAGTCGCTCGGTCGATACAGCCACTGCTCCAATGAAGAGTAGTAACAGTGTTAGTAGTAGTAACAGTAAATGTGCCTTTACAGCAGTTATAAATGTAAGTGTTTTATTAAAGAACGCAGTGATTTGATCAGATCAGCTATTAACCATCTCAGTGATAATCCATTTAATTGGAGCAATTACAACTGTCGAGTTAACACTAATGAAAAGTGCATGATTGAGTTCATCTCAAGTCTTGTAAACATGAAGCTCTTGGTGTTCTTGTTTTTCAGGACTCTTCTCTGTTGGCTCATTCCACAGAAGGTGTGTCCTTGAACGCTCGCAATGAAAATGGGGACGTGACGGGGAGGACGTCCGTGGGTGAGACACACATGTCCAAACATCACTCTTGTCTCTGTCTGTGGAGCTCAGGTGCATTAGCAAAACTCTGCTCTGGCTTTTGAGAGTTCTGAGAAACACTTATAAACTCAATGTGTTTAGTAATTATGTTCACAGTGTTCACAGTGCAACAGGTAATGGGGAATACTTTTGGACCACTGCAAACTGTGTCAAATGATACTCATTCTATTTATTTGCTGCATTAAAATGTATAAATATTTACATGAAAAAATAAATCAAAGGCTACATATTTTTGAGGTGCAATGGCGTGATCCCAGTCTTTATAAAGGGACACATTTTAGTTTAGTGCATATAACCCATGTTAAGAGGAATTCCACTGCAAAATGGAGTCAAATGAAGCCATGAGCAGTATTGAAGCTTGCTCCCCATGTAAGTGTACACTGTAATGAATATGAGCAACTATAAAATCAGTCATCCACCAGTCCTGAATCTTCTGTTCCACCCAGATCTCCAGCGCTAAAAGTCATCCACCCATTTATAAGCTGCACCATTTTCATCATAGACCTATTACATGCCACATTCCTCTGCACTTTGCTACTGCTGCAGTCTCTATGTTGCCATCGGTGTATCCGGTACAGTTACTCTTTCGTTTAGTGATGTCCAGAATACAGCTACTTTCCTAAAATCAAATAAAGACGCGACTGTTGGCCTGTCACAGAGGTATACTGTGATAAACAACAATAGTGAAACTACTTTATGCCACTGACACAACAAAAAACCTATTTTTAAATTGTTTGTTTATTAATAGAATCCAAATTGGCACAGACAAGCTGAGGTCCGAATAAGATAATTATACAACAATATTTACAGTTCAGCCATATATAAGTTCATTAATAAAAAATGGATAAACAGACATTTCATTAGTACAAAATTACATTTTACTTTTTATTTAAACATACAGTATCATTAAAAGGTATGATCTGCAGCGACTAAAACGCGAATGAAGTGATAATTACCCATAGCAGTTATACATCTACTACAAATTACACAAAAATGCCCCAAATCTACCCACTATTAGAAAAAAAGTACCCATGAAAAATATTGAGCCCCAAAATATATAGTTTCAGCTTTCATAT
>JACN01099730.1:0-14266 GCA_000787155.1 Scartelaos histophorus
TAGCATAGGTGTACTGTAGGTGTACTGCAGGTGTAGTGCGGGTGTAGTGCAGATGTGCTGCTGCAGTAGTGATCTTCCTGTGGTCCTTACAGTTGCTGCTGCTCGGGGTCCTCTGCGCAGGAGGCACTGCTCTGTGTGAAGGATGTACTCTCGGATGGGGATGATCCTGTTACAAATGAAGCACTTTTCCAGAGCTCCACTGGGCCTGGAGAGACACAAGACGCAATAAAGTGAGAAACTCGCAACATCGATTTTGAAAATGACGTCTTAAAATGAAAGATCCTATATTACTCTTGTTAACTTTAAGCCACGTTATAATGTGGTTACCTGATCAAAAACAGACCTGGAGTTGTTGTTTTTTTTTACAAGTTTGAGTAACCCTTTATTATTAGTCTGTTTGTGTGTTAAACATGTGTGAATGAAACAACAACACAACTCCAGTTCTGTTTGTGATGAGGAAACTACATTATAAGAGATATACATACGTAACAAGTTCGACGCTCCCCACACAAATCACTCCCCCTTCAGAGCCCCATCGCAGCACAATCAGAGTGTCTCCTATTAATGAAAAATTAACAGAAAATTGTTGTGTAGGAGCGTAGGAAGTGACGTAAGTTTGTGGGCTGAGCTTTGAAAAACTATATTTGTGTTTTATACTGTACAACCATTTATATAATTTATGTATTGATACTTATTTTTACATATTTATACCATTTTTAATATATTTTCTTTTACTCTTTTACCCTTGTGGCTCAATAAAGTCTAAGTGCATGAATGGCACATAAAAGTTCTTCAGGCAGGTTTTTGATGAGGAAATGACGTTAAAAAGCTCCAAAAAAGGAGCTTTAAAAAGATGATGACAGCCTGAACATCAGAACAAACTGAACCCTGACCAGAACCACACTGCAAAACTCTCTAATCTGGTCAAGATTTTAAAACTTATATCAGGTTATTCATCTTATTTTCAGATTTATTCTCTACTTACTAGTTCTGAGTCTGCTTAATTCTAGTCTAAAGGTAGTTTATTTTAAGAGAATCTTGCTGCATGGACAGATAATTTCACTACTTTTAAGTCATTTTCGGATAGATTTAGGTTTATGTTTTAAATTTTGGTCGAGTGTGTATGAATGCATTCTTAAACTCAAACCCAGTATACATTAAAATATAATTAAATCCGTACTAAGACTGAGCTAAATCAAGAGAAAAAACAGGGTTAAACAAAATTTCATCAATTTCAAGTGGTAAGAAAGTGTCTTTGACTGAACAAATTATCTTGCATATTTAGAATTTTAAATGCTGTTGAATTTCTCACTTTGAATTTTTAAACTCTGGGAAAAGACGTTACTTAATTAGATCGGGTCAACTGCTTCTGGTTCATTGCTGCAAATTTATTTCACTGCGAATTTTACACTGGAATTTGAGGGCTTGAAAATATTTGAGCTTAATAATTTAATAGGTGATTTTTATTAATACTGAATTTTAAACACTTTGAAAATGTACGCTTAAAATTTCAGCAATAAAATAAAATTAAATTCAGAATAAACATTTTCTCAGAGTTCAAAAATTCAAAGTGAGAAATTCAGCAGTGTTTAGCATTCAACATCTGACAAATTAACTTCCATATGTAGCAGTAATAGTAAAGCAGTGCAGTAGTAATATAAAGTAGAAATAGAGCGACGTACTCTGTGTGGTCGGACTCCTCTGCTTCTCCTCGTCTCGTCCTTTTCCTCCTCAGTTTCGGTGATGCTAAAAAGTTTAGAGAAACAGTTCATTACAAACACATTTAAAGCTTTACACGGCAAATTTCTATGATCTGGTCAAGATTTTAAAACTTGTATCAGGTTATTCATCTTGTTTTCAGATTTATTCTCCACTTACGAGCTCTGAGACTGTTTAATTCTAGTCTAGAGTGAGTTTATTTTAAGATACTTGTCTAGTAAAATAATCTTGTCCATGCAGCAACATAATTTCACTACTTTAAGTCATTTTCTGACAGATTTAAGTGTTTATATCTTAAGCTTTTTGCAGTGTTGTCAATGTCAAGGGGATTTGGAAGTGCAGTTCACACTTTCACCACTAGATGTCAGAAAAACACAAGTAGTTGTAGCAGTAGTTCTGGTAACAACAGTATTTGCATTTTCAGACTTGAATAAATAATTGTAGTAGCAGTAATATTCTCTGTAATAGGCTCTGATGGAGAGGGTCTAGTACTAGTAGAAAAATGGCAGTAGCAGTATTAGCAGCAGAGGAAATCTTAGTAGTAGCGGGCAGGAGGCAAGAATAGTATCAGCGAGTAGTCGTGTTACAAGTAGTAATAAAAAACTGGGCTCCCATCTTTCATTTCTGGTTGCCTGCTTGCCCTGCTGGTCATCAGACTTCAGACTGGCTAAGTCAAGGTTTAGTCCTGGTTCAGTCCTGGTTCAGTCCTGGTTCAGTCCCGGTTTAGACATGCTGTAGATGTGGTTGTGCCGTAATCTTGGGGCCATTTAGCCCTGTTTAAATCCTGGTTGAGACCTGGTTTAGCCTTGGTTTAGCCCTCATTTAGTCCTGGTTTAACCCTGGTTTAGTCCTGCTTTAGCCCAGGTTTAGTCCATGTTTAATCCTGGTTTAGCCCATGTTTAGTCCTGGTTAAGCCCTGGTTTAGTCCTGGTTTAGTCCTGGTTTAGCCCTGGTTTGGTTCTAGTTTAGCCCTGGTTTAATCCTGGTTTAGCCCTGGTTTAGCCCTGGTTTAGCCCTGGTTTAGCCCTGGTTTAGCCCTGGTTTAGCCCTGGTTTAGCCTATGTTTAGTCCATGTTTAGTCCATGTTTAGTCCATGTTTAGTCCATGTTTAGTCCATGTTTAGTCCTGTATGTATATTTTAAAGAAGCTAAGAATAGTGTGTGTAAAAAGTATAATATTTCAGACTGAGAGCCCCATCGATATTAATTCCATTTCTTTAAAAGCTTTTCCGGTTTTATTTTTCCATGTCCTCCTTTTTCTACCTTGTGTGGCTTTGACCGTTGTAACTGATACTTCAGAGCTGATGTCAACATTCCCTGGGGATGTGACGCTAACTTTAGGCTCTGCTCTGTCTGAGGCTTTGACAGACCTTAAATTGAGCTTTATTTAAACACAATAAAGAACTGACTTAGCGTGAAATAAAACAGATGAGCTGATTTGTGCAAAGTACGAACAAAAAGTCTCACCTCGGTCGCCCGCTGAAGGTTCTCCATCGCAGAAGGCGGCGTGCATCTCGATCTGGTTCGAGGGGAAGGCTCGCTGGCAGATGGGGCACTGGACTGGACCCTCTGGAACCTCTGAGTCCAGGTCTGGGGACTCGGATCTCTGTGGTCCCGGATCCTCTCTGGACTGAGACTCACGAGAGGGACGGTCCAAATCCACATCTGCAGGTTTGAAGTGGAACTGCTCTGGTGATTCTTCTGGTCCAAAAAAAAAACAATATCTCGACTTAGAATAATCAGCTTTATTCAAGACAGTGAACAAAAGAACCAAAATAATGTTATAATGTTGTTTTCTCATCACAAACACCACCGGAGTTACATTTAGTTTCATTCACACATGTTCAACAAACAAATCCTGCATATTTACACTGCAAATTTCTCTGATCTGGCCAAGATTTTAAACCTTTTTTCAGGTTATTCATTCTGTTTTCAGATTTATTCTCTACTTAAGGGTTCTGAGACTGTTTAATTCATCTGTTTCATATATTAATGTGAATGAAAAGGAGCAGAAACAAGAATAAACTTGTAACGTCTGCGCCCTTTGTGAACAGGGAAAACGTCTGTGCTTTTCTCTCAACAATTTGACAGCTTCTTTTAAAAATTGCCATGTTCTGCATTTTCTGACCTTTCAGACAGGTTGATAATGTGTAGATCTCAATTCAGAGAGCTGCACATATCGATTTAGCAAGAGCCGGATCAAATCAAGTGACCCTTGCCTACCCACTAGTTCATTCGTAGTCTGTTCTTTGCTATTCACATGTTGTCCCTTGTCCCACTCCCCTTCTTGGGGAGTGTAACTGTTTCAAATGCTGCTGTTCCAGTTTGGACCGTGGTGCCCCCTAGTGTCCAGGACCTGGACCCCTCCCTCCTTCATGTCCTGGATTAATCTGTCCTCGTCCTGTTAGATCAGTAGTTTCCTTCTGCCAATAGCTTTGGTCTACAGATTTACAACCTTATTGACAATGGACTCGTCCTGGCCATCTATGCCTGTGCGTCCATGGGAGTGGATCTCTCCTTCACTGTGGTTCTCCTCGAAGTTTCTCGTTTTGTTTTGTTTTTTCGAGTTTTTCCTTGCCGGAGAAGGAGGGTCTAAAAACAGGAGATGCTGGGACAATTATCCATTTGCTGCTTGTTGTTGGACATTCTGTATTTTTTATTTATGAGTGTTTCTTATTCTGCTTCATTCTCTAACATCTCTGTTTGCTAAATTAACAATTTTGTGAAGCCCGCCGAGATAACTGTTGTTGTGATTTTGGGCTATACAAAAATAAATTGATTTGAATTGAATTGAACCTTAACCTTAAAAGTCTACACCGCAAATTTTGGTCTTATATCAGTTTATTCATCTTGTTTTCAGGTTTATTCTCTACTTACTTGTTCCCAGACTGTTTAATTCTAGTCTAGAGGGAGTTTATTTTAAGAGAACTTGTCAAGTAAAATGATCTTGCTGCAGAAAATGTCCTGTTAGATCAGTAGTTTCCTTCTGCCAATAGCTTTGGTCTACAGATTTACAACCTTATTGGCAATGGACTCGTCCTGGCCATCTATGCCTGTCCGTCCATGGGAGTGGATCTCTCCTTCACTGTGGTTCTCCTCGAAGTTTCTCGTTTTGTTTTGTTTTTTCGAGTTTTTCCTTGCCGGAGAAGGAGGGTCTAAAAACAGGAGATGCTGGGACAATTATCCATTTGCTGCTTGTTGTTGGACATTCTGTATTTTTTATTTATGAGTGTTTCTTATTCTGCTTCATTCTCTAACATCTCTGTTTGCTAAATTAACAATTTTGTGAAGCCCGCCGAGATAACTGTTGTTGTGATTTTGGGCTATACAAAAATAAATTGATTTGAATTGAATTGAACCTTAACCTTAAAAGTCTACACCGCAAATTTTGGTCTTATATCAGTTTATTCATCTTGTTTTCAGGTTTATTCTCTACTTACTTGTTCCCAGACTGTTTAATTCTAGTCTAGAGGGAGTTTATTTTAAGAGAACTTGTCAAGTAAAATGATCTTGCTGCAGAAAATGTCACTACTTTTAAGTCATTTTCTGATAGATTTAAGTGTTTGTATCTTAAGCCTTTAAGTGAAGGCTGGATTCTTCTCTCCAACAGAACAAACACTCTTTTCTACTTAGTAACGTCATGTGCAAATAAAAGTGCTCCACAATGGTTTAAAACTCCACACACCTTTACTAGACTCATTAGGATAATTTCATTCCTGGAATTGCCCCCTAATCTCCACTGAATTAAAGGTAAAATGAGCTGTTAACTTGAATACTACAACTTCATGACATCACAAGTTGGAAAAGAGCATTTAGGATCACTCAAACATGTGTGAATGAAACAAAACACAACTCCAGGTCTGTTTTTGAAGATTTAGCAACATCATAACACGTCTTAAGGTCAGTTTTGTGTAATGTAGGACCAGATGTTACCCTCCTGTGACTCTGCTCCCGTCTCCATCTCCATCGGTTCTTCATGTTCTGCTCGTTCTGCCACAAATGGAGAATCCACCTGGACTGTTTCGATCTCAGGGCTCAGGGCCGGAGCCTAAGACCATAAAGCGTTAGGACCGTTATGAACTCAAAACTCAGAACACGCTGTTTTAAAGGAACACTGTGTCACTTTTCTGGTGGAGGGTCCGTCGCCTGATGGTTTCTACGGAGATACGGACATGTCATTGCTCTGCTCTGTGAAATTTGATTGTCTGATTGGTTTTTATTTCGAGTTTGTGCCAAGAGAGAAATAATAATCATATATATAACTACATATACACCGTAAATAAAAGAGAAAAGCTTATATATTATTATTATTCAGAAATTAGATGGTTGCTTCTGTACACTGAGCACAAAACATTACAAATATGGCAAAATAAATTACATACTGTGCAGATTTTATATAATTTTAACCCAATTTTTTTTTTTGTACTGTACTGTATTATATATTACAGTTATTTTATCTGTATACTTTTTTAATTTAATTATTAACAGCTCTACATTACATTTATTCAATCACAGTTTAGTTTATTGCTGAAAAATACCTAAAAGAACAGTGTGAGCGGGTCGCCTCTACACAGATCTGACCTGTAACTCGGTACCAGACCCTGCGCAAGAAAAGTTACACAATGCAGCTTTAAGTGTAAGATTAAAGTTCACCTGGGAAGGCAGAGCGAGCTCCTGAGTCAGGTCGTTGTCACTGAGCTGAGTTTCTGTGGAAAATAATGTCACAAAGCAGAATTTATTCAGGTCATATCAGTGTTTATCGAGCGGCTCAAACACAGAGCGGCTCATACACCAGAGATTCAACCCTGCAGCATCTTCTAAAGCTTTAAACTTTATCGTTCAATGGTCAAATAAGTCACCGTGTTTAACCATATTACATTTTCTGTTGGTTTAACTATTGAAATGAACTGTCTGAAATGAATATATAGTATAGTGAGTGCGCTGGTGTTTTGTACTTTTGTGCGGCTGTTGGAAATGAGCCGCGCTGCTTTAATCTTTACATATTTATATTTTCAATGCTCATTAGTATGTGCTGTCCCTCTACAAATAAATAAGAATATGCTAAAATTCCCTCTGAAATGTAAAATATTAAACTGGTCATAAAAAGATGTAACGGCAACTGGTAAATTAATAATTTCAGATTTCACATTTCACTGTGATTGGCTAAAACCACCTGTCAATCACTCCTATATCGACACAAAGGGATAATGAACCTCGACAAGCAGAAATATCAAAGTTCATTCATTTTTTTTATTGATCTGTGTCTTGACGTCTCCTGATCACATTTTTAAGTATAATACAGGCTGTCCCAGAAATCTGACATCATTCATCAGGCCAATAATTTTGTAAATTCTAGTTCAAATAATCTCAAATTTTCCCAGAATGTACAGATAGAAACAGATCAAAATTTTATACCTAATGTTGTATTTTTGTTCTGTTTTCAGGTTGAGCCATTCACTCCCAAAGAGATAATAAACTTACACCTAAACCGTTCACTTTCACTGAGCTGGACTTAGTCGTTTTCAAGAAAATTGCTTTGAAAATTTTTTGGGACACTGTTTACTGGTGAAGGAAATAGACTAAATATTAAAAGAAATGCCACTAACACAAGAACTCTCAAGTAAAATTATCCCCCAAAACTATTCCAAATGTACAAAAATCATAAAATCTGAGTAATAGTAACTCACCATACCCTAAATAATATTGTAGTTCATTAAAGTAACAAAAAGTTCTTGTCTTGAACATAGAAAAATGATAAATATTGACCCCAAAACACAAAGTACTTATGGTGACAGGGCCACATGTGTCTCATTTCTATCCTAAACCTACAGAAAGAGACTTTTTCTCTTAGTTGGATTTATTTTATTTACCTGGGCAAACCTCACAGTCCGACTCCACCTGTGTCTCGTCTTCGTTCAGGTCCACAGGCGCTGGCTCTTCATTCAGCTCTTCCTCTTTTGTCTCTTTACTCCTGGTCTTCTTCTCTCTCTCCTCAGCAGCGCTCTCGTCTGCCTCCTCCTCCTCTCCCTCCTCTTCCTCCCTCTGACTCGTCTGTGTTTCCTCCTCCGCCTCCTCCGGCTCTTCGTCGGATTCGCGCTCCTGTAGTTTGCCTTTTCGTCTCCGAGTGCGTCTGAAATCACAGTTATTTAAAGCACTTTTTCCTGTCAGAGCATAATCCCACTTTAACAAAAAGAAAATGTGTAGGATTAAAGAAACTCATTCACACACTTCACACATGACACACACGACACACACGACACACGACACACACGACACACACAACACACACTTCCGCCTCCCATTATGTATTATGATCCTTACCTGGAGGGGAGATGAATTTGAGGTGAGTTAGGTTCAGGTGACGGGGATTTCTGGAACAAAAATGTACCATGTTCTTAACAAATGTAAAGATACATTTTAAAAAACAAGTTGAAAAAATGCAAAAAACATGCAACACCCTATGAACAGGGACCATTGACCGTCAGTTCCTCCCTCTTGTGGGCTCACCACCTGCAGAGGGGTTCATAGGGTGTGGGTCTGGTGCATAGAGCAACCCAGCCGGATTAAGCGGGAGAAGATGGATGGATGGATGAAGTTGAAAAAATTTCAGGGTTAAATTTTTTTTACATGAACTTTTGTGTTTTTGGAAAATTTTCATTTCCATAAATGTTACCTGCTTCTTTTTCTTTTGCTTGAAAATTTCAAGAAAAGTTTTTTATAAAGGATTAATACAATATGGATTTGCAACCTACATTTGTCTAAGTTTAAGAGATAACAGAAATATTTGGAGTGATCTGTGAAAACACATAAAGCTCCAACTAAAACAACACACTTGGAGTCAGTCACATGACACTTGTACCTGGTTCATACAACACTGATGTGAGTGTTATTCTGAACTGAGTTTGTGAACTCACAAATATGGAGGAATCCATCCTGCTGAGCAAGGTTAATGAAACTCTGCAGCTAAAGATACAAAACTTTGGGAAAAGATGAAACAACAACTTTCTGAGGCTTTGATCTTTAATTAAAATGCTCCTTCAGGGTCTCACTGCTGACCTAGTCCCACTTTCAGTCCCTGGTCTAGTCCCTGGTTTAGTCCCTGGTCTAGACCCTGGTCTAGTCCCTGGTCTCGTCCCAGGTCTCGCCGCAGGACTGGGTTGTACCTCAGGCTGTGGCAGTACAGGTCCTCCCCACTCCAGTTTGTGGAGCAGATTCCTCTGCGCCTGCTTCAGACTCTTCTCATAAACCTCCATCTGGGCCACGATCACCTGTCACCAAAACATCATTAGTACAAACCCTGAGGAGGATTCTGTCTGAGGACAATATACTTCACCACAGTGTGTGTGTGGAGCAAGGTTAATGCAGACAGAACACACTCTTATCTGAGGGATCTGTGCTACTGTCACAGTCACAGCACCAGTCAGAAGTTTGGACAGACCATCTCATTCAGTGTTTTTTTCTGTATGTTTACTACTTCCTACATTTTACACACATACAGAAGACATCAAACATAATTCTATATGTCTTACTCCATATATTAGATGTCAAGTATATAAAGATGGTGTGTTCAAACCTTTCACTGGTTGTGTAAGTTTAATGAGTTAATACAGGACTGTGCCTTGGTGTAGAGGTTTGGGTCCAGGCCTCGTGGGCAGAAGGGAACTCCCCAGTAATAATGCACCGTGTCCCGGGCTGTGGACTCTCCAGAGACGCCAGGGGCAGAAGACTCAGACCGGGCAGAAGACTCAGACCGGGCAGAAGACTCAGACCGGGCAGCAGTTCTGGAGAAGAACAGAGATCGACAAAGATGGAAAAAGAGGCAGAGCTCACGGTACAGGTTTACGTAAAAGTTGACAACATTATAAGCAGATATAAGACTCTGATGCTGAATTTCGATTTACCTGCTGTCATTTTGTGTTGGGGCAGATTCCTCGGTCTCCCTCTGAGTTTGGGGGCTCTTTACAGGGACACATTTCTCTTCTGGAAACACTGGACTTGGGGAGGCCACAGGCTGTACAAGAGCAGCTTGTTAACAGAGCATTTATAGGTAACGAAAGAGGAGAGAGAGGAGACAGGCTAACCACTCTGCCACGAGGCCTTACCGTGTCGTCCTCGTCCTCGTCAGACAAGCGCAGCGTCATGTCACAGGTGAGCTCCCTCTCAGACAGATTCTGCATGGCCTGTTTCTCTTCTACGTTTGTATCTTCAGCCTTTTGTCTCACTGGACTTTTAGAGCCGCTCGGCTCCTCTCTCTCCCGTCCTCGCTGTGTCTTTGTAAACACTGGACTTTTGATCAAACTGACATCTTTTTCCGTGCTAAATGACAAAGAACTTTCCTGAGAAGAGAATACGAGGGCTGTGGCTTCGCACGTTTCTGATTTTAAGGCACTTTTCAAGTCTGTTTGCCCAAAAATGGGACTTTTACACAGTGGAGAGCTCGGAGCGCGTTGGGAGTCATCGTCCAAATCTACAATCTCAGTTCGTGGATGTGTATTTGTGGGTTTGGGGTCAGTGGAGCAGGGCCCGGGGCTTTTGTGGAAGACGGGGCTCCGTGTGAGTTGAGGACAGTGGGAGTTCTGGGTGGGCAGGCTGCTGTCCTGAGAGCAGAGCACAAACCCTGATGTGGTGCAGGACTCCAGCAGGTTCTGGTCCAGTTTGGGGACGTGGACCAAGGCCTTGACCCGGATCAGATTCGAAGAGGACGAGGGGAAGACCGGGGATCTGGGGAGGTCACAGTCTTCGATCTGAGTGGAGTCACAACTCTGGGAGGAAAGACAAAGACCACATAAATAACCAGTATAAAAAGGAAAAAAAAGGATTTATGTTTTTTCACAACCTAAACTGGTTTCATTGTTTTCTATTTATTATCCTGTCCACTTTTATCCAAATTCTCTGAATGATCCAGGGTCTTATGTGCAGACCTGCTGACAGTTTGACCCAAAAAAGACAGGACGGTGTAAAAATAAAGACACAGAGGATTTCAGAGCTCCTATGGGACCAATAGATTGCTCTAATAGATTTATAGATTAGAAAGCACCACCCACCTCATTATATAAAATAATAAAAAAATATATTGAGACAAGACTTTTTTTTAATGTGCACAAGAATCAAATAAGATTTTAGACAGTAGATGTGCTGGGAGCCCACACAGGCAGGTGAAGTCTGCCCGTGAATACCGTGGTCATAAATGTGTCTCTGGTGTTTCAGGTGAGAAATGATGATGTAAATGAAGATTTCCTTTTGATAAATATAATTTTGTACTGAAGTGTCTGACGTGGTGTGACCTAACTGTAAAATGTGCCTGGACATGAATCATAGACGTGTCTCTTGTGTTTCAGTGTTTTAGTGCAAACTGTGATAAACTGAAGTAAATATTCTCTGAAAACTCTCTGAAGCCTCTTTATCCAACCACAAGTGCTTCTCTCCACTTTCATCACAGAGTCGTGTTAAACAGACCTGAGGAGACCCCAGAGGCCCCACAGGCTCCGGGCTGCTGGGAGAGGCTTGTGTTTGGGACAGATCGGGCATCTCTGTCAGAGGACTTCCCTCTGCTCGCTGCCGCTTCCTGGTCCTGCACAGGTGACCTGTCGCCCTTTGACCTCTGCCCTCTTGAGTGTTGCCATCTGCGTTCTCCGGCTGCGAGTCTCCATTTGAATAAACCAGTTTACGGCGAGTGGCGGCGATCAGGCTCTGAGACTCACTAATCATCTGAGGACAGAAGCACATGGAGGTTTTAGTGCAGTTACCAGAGAAGTTTACCCACAAAACTTCATGTAACACTGTAAAATATGTAAATATATGTAAAATATGTAAAAAAAAACCCCTGTAAAATATATTGTTCCATCCATCATGTGTTGAGAATGATAAGTTGATATTGTAATTATGATCATAGACATATAAATGTCACACATTATTAAATATTCCAACCCACTGATTCTCATGGTTTTACTCCTACTACACAGTATTATTATTGAGAACAGCAACAATGGCAAAATGTGGAGAACAGGTCAAATACAATATCGTCACCTTCCTAAAATAATCGCCTAAGTCACTTTTTGCCTAAGTTTTCTTTAGGCAAAAAAAGGCCATAATTTTAATTTTGGAGGGATTTTTTTGTGTTTCCTGAAAAACCTGAAAAAATGACTTATGCGATTATTTTAGGAAGGTGACGATATGCTAAAAACATGAGATGGCAAAGTAAGTTTTGTTTTGAGTTAATTAATAAGCACAGAGTTTCTGTGTGTGAAAAGAGGTCATATATTACATGTCCATACTTTCTGCTTCTTTTCATTCACATTGATGCATGAAACAGAAGTATTTTATATACTTAAAGCCCACAGTTGCTCACACTGTCGTGGATGGCTTTCTCCATGGCGTCGTTCTCCTCCTGAAGCCTCTGCGCTGTGATGTTTGCCTCCTGTTCGCTCAGACGCAGAGCCAGGTCCATCATCTCCTCCTCCGTCATCTCTGCAAACACAACACACTTCATAACTGCTGCCGCCGGGCTCATCTCTTTTCCGTAAAGACATTCAGAGTCAGATTATATAGATAGATATGATATTTCTTGTTAACTGCACTATAATAAAACACATAATTAACAGCGCTTCATGTTCAGACTGAATCACCTCTGGGCTTTAACTTGACTTGTCTCTCTCTTCTTCGCGTCTCCCTCGTCGCAGCTGCTGCACTTTGCACTTCATCCTGAAAAAGTCAAAACAAAGTCCTTCCATTAGAACGAATCAAAATGTCAGAACGGAAACTGAATTCAAATCCTTTTTCTGATGTGAATGTTCTAGATCAGTGGTCCCCAAGGTTTTTTTTGCGCCACAGAGCGGTTTTATGACCATCAAAGTTCCACGGACCGGGGGGAGGAGCAACAAAAAGATGGGTTAAAATCCTGTTTTAGCCCTGGTTTAGACCTTGTTTTAGTCCTGATTTTAGTTCTGGTTTAGTTTTGGTTTTAGTACTAATTTTAGTCCTGGTTTAGTCCTGGTTTAGTCCTGGTTTAGTCCTGCTGTAGTCCTGGTTTAGTTCTGGTGTAGTCCTAGTGACACAGTCCTGGTTTTCCTGGTTTAGTTCTGGTGTAGTCCTAGTGACACAGTCCTATGTGACGGGGGGTTTGCACTTTCCTGGTACCAAACGACCCAGGGCCTGGTCCGGTCCGCGGCCCGGTGGTTGGGGACCCCTGTTCTAGATTAAATATTTTAAAGGAAATGTGGCTGTTTGCTGCAGATGTTCCAGTGAGAACAGACAGAGGGAAAAAAGAATATAACTTTTAAAACTTTAGACACAACTAAATCCAGGAAAAGTAAAAGTCGCACAAGGAACATGTACCTCAGCCCTGATGAAAACCAGTCGTGGCTGAAACACGTCGGCTTTGGCCATTTAAATAAATTTTTAATTCTTTTAATTGTGTGATTTTTACTTTATGGACTGGCTGGATTATGTTGTGTCTAAAATGATAAAAATAATACTGAAGCTGCCCTGTGTCATATTTTAGGTGGAGAGTCTGAAACCTTCTGCTCTCAGTGGAGATGTTCCTCTGCCTGGAATGTTCCACAAAATGGCATAAAAAGCAGAGCAATAAATACACCTGGATTTAAATAAATTACAGACAGACGAGTTCATGCCATTCTGGAACATTCCAGGCATCGGAATAAGATTTAAGGGTGCATTTTCAGGTGGAGGGTTCATCAAATGTTTTTTTTTCATGCAGATGTTGTTTTTTGTCTAGAATGTTCCGCACTGTGGCATTAATCCTTTCTATCTTCATGGAGACCAGACCAGGTTACAGGTCAGATCTGAGGAGAGGCGACCCCGCTCACAGTCAGAATGTTTGCTTTTCTAGGTATTTTTGAGCTATAAACCCGCCTGGAATTAAATAAAGGTAAAGCAGAGCTGTTTAATGTCACACTGTGGAACATTCCAGGCAGTGACGTATCCATAGAAATAAAAAGCTGACGGACCCCCAAACAAAAAGTGACACAGTGCACCTTTAACATTTCATAACCTTCAAAAACCAGCGGCTCCTCTGATAGAAAAGTTTCTGGAGAAAGACGCGATTATTGAAAAGTAAAAGTAATTACATCGTCTTCCTGAGCGTCACTCGTGTCTTGTCGACTTTCGCCCAAAACTCCTGCATTTTCTCTGTTAACCCGTTTCCTCAAAGGCATCGTGGTGCTGCTTCTGAAGAAATCCTTTAAACAAACAACAGACACAATAGACTAGAGTTACTGACATGTGCTCAGTAATTATCAGGAGGCGGTTGGTGGTTAGATTCAAGAGTTTGTGATGGAAATGTATCCACTTACATCATGGCTCCATAACAGCTTCAGTGTGTTTAATGCAGCTCAAAGAGTCTAAGTGTAATAAGAGTCTATTTACCCCAAGCTCATTATATCAGGCTCAGTAATAAGGGTCGATTAAAACTATTCACATCTCATAATTTTAGTTTGTGTGAAAACAGAGACTGCAAAGGAAAAAGTCAGAAGGAGCAGAGGATGAAGAGGACACTGCAAATATCTCTGATCTGGCCGAGATTTTAAAAC
>JACN01022868.1:0-26098 GCA_000787155.1 Scartelaos histophorus
GTACATTTTCAAAGTGTTTAAAGTAAAAAACCATTGAAATATTCAGCACAAATATTTTCAAGCCCTCTAATTCAAGAGTCAAAATTGAGAGTGTAAAATTCAGAGTGTAGAAATGATTGATCGATTGCTTCTGCCTTAGCATCTTGGAGCTTTGCTGTGAATTTTACACTCTGAATTTTACATTCTGAATTTTACACTCTGAATTTTACATTCTGAATTTTACACTCTGAATTTTGACTCTTGAATCAGATTTTTTTGAAAATATCAGTATTTGTATTTAAAAGGTGAGATTTTGAATTTGAAACATATTGAAAAAGCACACTCAAAATTTCAGCAACACAAATTCAGAATAAAAATAATTGTTAAATGTTTTTCAGAAATTTCAGAAATTTCAGATTTCAAATTCAAAAACTGATGGAACAAATGATCTTCTATATATCTGCCTTTAGGACACTTTATATTCATATGGAGTGTTTTTGTGCTTCAGGTTTTCTTTGTGGAATCCATTTGTGACGACCCAGAAATAATTGAAGAGAATATTAAAGTAAGTAACATGTGTGAATATTCATTGGGCCCTCTGGACTGCAAAGTTTATTTCAATTCCCACTGTGCAACTTTTTAGTGAAAAATGTACTAAAATAAAAATGTGTTTTTTTCATTGTGGTTGTTTTCATTGCCCTAAAGTGGAAAAAACATGCATTCTTACCGTGAGCAAGCCAAGGCAATTTCAGGTCTTAACTAAGCAATTACGACAAATGAACTTTAAAAACACAGAGGAGCAGTCTCTCTGATGAATGTACCTGTGTCATGCTCTAATATCTGATGTTGTGTGTCTTGATTCAAACAGCAGGTGAAGCTGAGCAGTCCAGACTATGTGGGCTGTGACAAAGACGAGGCTGTGGAGGACTTCCTCAAGAGGATCGACTGTTACAAACAGAACTACGTACCTGTGGACGACCAGAAGGACAGGTATGACTCTGATGCATGCTGGAACGATATGTGACCAGAAGGATAGTTACGAAACACTGATGCATGCTGGGAGTATCTCATTTTGCTTTATAAAAACAAGTACAAAACACAGATGCATTCTTTAGATCAGATAAACTATAATATTCTCCCATCCTCACAGGACACTTTTGTCCTGAGGGCTCTTACTCTCCTCAAACTGGCCTGACACAGGATCTACCCTTTGACTTTTGTTTGAGCTTTCTCTTACTATCCTACTTTACTGCTCTCTGTGCTTCTCAGGACAAATCAAGTGATTCTGATTCTGATTTTGATTTTGATTCTGATTTGGATTCATTTGATTGATCAGATAATGTCGAAACACCGCTCTCTAACTCTCTCTCACACACGTCCTCTCTCTCTCTCTCTCTCTCTGTTCAGGAATCTTTCGTACATAAAGATCTTTAATGTGGGGAGTCGGTACCTGGTGAACCATGTCCAGGACCACATCCAGAGCAGAATCGTGTACTACCTGATGAACATCCACGTCACTCCACGCTCTATCTACCTGAGCAGGCACGGAGAGAGCGAACTCAACCTGCTCGGGAGGATCGGAGGAGACTCAGGCCTGTCTGCACGAGGGAACAAGGTACACACTAGATCTTCTGCTCTATCTGACCTTCTCCTCCTCCCCTCTCTCCTTTCTAACTCCCCTCTCCTCTTCCTCTCTTCTTTCTAACGTCTTCTCCTCTTCCTCAGTATGCTCAGGCTTTGGGGAAGTACATGTGTGGTCAGAACATTAAAGACCTGAAGGTTTGGACCAGTCACATGAAGAGGACCATCCAGACAGCAGAGGCTCTGGGAGTTCCCTACGAGCAGTGGAAGGCGCTCAACGAGATCGACGCTGTGAGTCAAATCTACCTCTAGTTTCAAATTCCAATTTATCTTATCACAGTCACAATCACTGTTCATTTTGAAGGAACTGGATGTAAAGTTTTCTTTTTAATTTTTTTTGACCTATTTCGATTTTGAATTCAAAATTCAAATCAAATACAGGTTTTCCTGATCACATTTGTAATGATTAAGGAGGAATTAAATAAGTAGTTGTAAAAAGTTGTTTTTTTTAAGAAAAAAGCAACTACAGTATATTCACTGCATAAAATTTCTGTCAGGTTCTTCATGTTGTTTTCAGATTTATTCTCTACTTACTAGTTCTGAGACGATTCATTCTAGTCTAGAGGGAGTTTATTTGAACCCTCTGAGAAGAATTGCAACATTTACTTGAAGCTCTAGTCGTGCCTCACTCTGACTGAATATAACAAAAACTGCATATCCCAGAACCCCACACTGCATTACATCATACAACAGAAGTAGGTTTACAATCTGTAATGTTTTTGAAAAGTTAAACATATATATGTATGTATACACACACACACACACACACACACACACACACACACACACACACACATATATATGTTTAAAATAATTTTCTGCATTTTCTGCTTAGTACAAACAAATTAAAGAGGGTAAAACAAATGAATGTTTATGTCTTAAAGTTTGGCCTGACAGGACAAAGAAATGCCAAGGACAGACACAAGTGAGTGCGTCAGCAGAGCCTACGAGTGTAACAGTGCGCAACAAAATAGGAAAGATCAACCACAATAAAACGACAAAACCACATTAAGAGTGACTGGTCCAATCAGTTCATGAGCACAAACCCATGAGTCAGATCCACTGGCCCAGAGGCTGTCGGTGCAATTCCAGCTCCCACAATACAGTGTTGTTTATACCATTCAGGAACACCATAATACCTTTAGATGTGCACCTACTGCCTCAGTGGCAATCATGAAATTAAAATGTGTGATTTCACTATCAAATGTGCACAGTGCAAAAAAGCTTGAATGAATCAGTCTCAAAACGAGTAGGTAGAGAATAAATCTGAAAACAAGATGAAGAACCTGATATAAGTTTTAAAATCTTGGTCAGATCAGAAAAAATTTCAGTTCAGACCACAAAGTTTTGAGTCCTTGCTCAGTCCTGCTTTAGTCCCTGAGTCATAGCTGTAGTTTGATTTGTTCTCACAACCTCACAGTATCACTATTCTACAACCTATTAGTTAGTTAGTTAGTTGCTGTTAGTTTATGCTAAATGAGTTTGCTTGGTTTTATTTTGTTGTTTTACAGGGAGTGTGTGAGGAGATGACGTATGAGGAGATCCAGGAGCACCACCCAGAGGAGTTTGCTCTGAGGGACCAGGACAAATATCGATACCGCTACCCCAAAGGAGAGGTGAGAGAGGAGGGGAAGACCAGGGTCTACCCCAAAGGAGAGGTGAGAGAGGAGGGGAAGACCAGGGTCTACCCCAAAGGAGAGGTGAGAGAGGAGGGGAAGACCAGGGTCTACCCCAAAGGAGAGGTGAGAGAGGAGGGGAAGACCAGGGTCTACCCCAAAGGAGAGGTGAGAGAGGAGGGGAAGACCAGGGTCTACCCCAAAGGAGAGGTGAGAGAGGGGGAGAAGACCAGGGTCTACCCCAAAGGAAAGGTGAAAAAGGAGAGGAGGAGAGTCCAGTTTATTTCTCCAATCACACCACAACATCTACAGCTTTGAGACATGTAACCTGCCCCCACCTCAGTCTAACACTTCAAGGTTACAGGACATCTGACACACACATTGTGCAAAAAAAAACTTAAATACTTAAATCTATCAGAAAATGTCTTAAAAGTTGTGAAATGATAAGTCCATGCAGGAAGATCATTTTACTTGACAAGTTATCTTCAAATAAACTCCCTCTAGGCTAGAATGAATAAGATTATAGATGCTAAGTTTGAGATAAACAGACTTAAAACCAGTTTAGGATTAGTGTTTATGGCCTAATAATAAGTTCTTAGATGCCAAATTCTAGATAAAATGGTTTCAATTGGGCATAATTCTAGATAAAATTCTTTAAATTCTGCATAATTCTAGATAAAATTCTTTAAATTCTGCTAAATTCTAGATAAACATACTTCAAACTGGTTTATGAGGAGTCTGAATGTCCTGATAAGATGCTAAATTCTAGATATTTGCCCTTAAATTAGTCTGACATCAGTCTTAAATCAGTTGTTTGTAGTCAGTCTGTGTCAAATCTGTATCACGGAATCTTAAAACAAGTGAAGTGTTGCAGTGAAAACTATCGTCAGTAGCTTCTTCATTTAGCTTCATTTATTGCCTAAATTTAAGATTTTCTGACAAGTTGAGTCAAGGAAGAAAAATATGTGACAATTTTTAGGATTCTACAACCAATTCAGAACGAGTAAGTAGAGAATAAATCTGAAAACAACATGAAGAACCTGAGAGAAATTTGAAAATCTTGGCTAGATCAGAGAAATTTGCAGGGATCCAGGAGGAAGTTCTTATGACCTTGTATATCACCTGGAGCCTGTGTCTCTACGTGTCTGTGTACTTGTATGTGAGATAGTGATAGTAGTATTGTGTTTTGTATGTTTTAGTCCTATGAAGACCTTGTACACCGTCTGGAGCCTGTGATCATGGAGCTGGAGCGTCAGGAGAACGTTCTGGTCATCTGTCACCAGGCTGTGATGAGGTGTCTGCTCGCCTACTTCCTGGACAAGAGCGCAAGTGAGTCCAGGACTAGACTGGATTTGGGCCCGGTCCCAGTTCTACCCCCTATGTTTTCATTCAGCATTCAAATGGAGCAAATCCAGATTCAAAGCGAAGTGTAGAGGCAGTCAGAAGAAATAACGGGAAAAAACAGGGAAAATGGATACAAAAGAGAAAAAAATATCAAGGATAACTTGTTTCATCAGATTTAGAATTTTAATCGCAGCTGAATTTCTCACTTTTAATTTTTTAACTCTGAAAAAAAAACTTGTTTGAATTATTATTATTATTAATTTTTGTTGATTATCTTATATGTGCACATTTTCAAAGTGTTTAAAGTAAATAACATTTTAATTATTCAGCACAAATATTTTCAAACCCTTAAATTCAGAATGATCAAATGATTGATCAATTGCTTCTGCCTTACCATCTTGCTGCATCTTTGCTGAGAATTTAACACTCGCTTTGAATTTTACGCTTTGAATTTTACACTTTGAATTTTACACTCTGAATTGTGACTCTTGAATTTGAGGACTTGAAAATATCTTTATCTGTATTTAACCTCCTAGGACCTGAAGTCTTGAATGGCATGCTTTATTGATTTCTCTTAGTTATTTGATTTGATTGGGACCTGATGATTGCAAAAACAAAGAATTATATTTTTAATTTATGTAGTTTCCAAGATGAATTATGGCCACATATGATATATAAAACATTCATTTTATGTTTTAATCATTTTGATGGAACACAATAAAGTCACAATTGAATAATGATTTGCAAAAATGATTTATTAAGTGCCTGAGCAATCCAATATGTGTTGGACATAAATGTCCACGCCAGGTTGTAGGAGGTTAAAAGGTGAAAATTTTATTTTGAATTTGAAACATATTGAAAAAAATACACTTAAAAATTCAGCAACTCAAATTAAGACTAAAATAAATCAAACATGTTTTTTCAGAGTTACAAAATTCAAAGTGAGAAATTCAGTGAGATTTAATATTAAAAATCTGATGGAACAAATGATCTTCCATAAAAAAAAAAAAAAACCCTCAAAATGTAATAGTAGTGATTTTGTTTGTGTTGTAGATGAGCTCCCGTACCTGAAGTGCCCTCTCCACACAGTCCTGAAGCTCACCCCTGTGGCCTACGGTGAGTTCAGCTTGTCATTTGACTCCCAGTGTTCTAACGTTATAACCTCTCGTACTGACTGTGTTACCTGTGTTGTTCTAATCTCACATTCACTGCTTTGTCTTGTTTCATTTCTCAGGCTGTAAAGTGGAGTCCATTTACCTGAATATTGAAGCTGTCAACACGCACAGAGACAGGCCCGTGGTGAGTTATTCCACTGTTAACATCACACCGAGTCAATCACTTGAAACTCTCACTTTGTAAGACCATTTTTTTGATGATCTCAAGAGACTTTAATCCACATGATGAATATGTGTGAATATTTTGAAGCAAATCTCATACAGGTAATAATGGTGTGGACTTACTTTTGTCTCATTAAGAGAGTCATCTACAAATACTCATTGGTTTGTACATGTGTTTTAATAACCACAAATGCAAATTTAATATTTGCAACTTGCATTTTGGTCTTTATAAATAGATACGTGTTCGTAATATATCATTTTTCATTTGCAAAAAAAGAAAAAAAAGGCCTTTAAAACTGAAAATTATTTTTGTAAAATGTGATTTGCATTAGCATTTGCATTTACATTTACATAAATTCATAGATTTCCTCTATGAAGTATTTTGAAACACTCCTTAGGGTTAGGGTTAGAAATCCACAAACACAAGCAGATGCACAAATAATCCATTGCCATACACAGGCCTCCACTAGGGGCAGTGTTGTTATAGGCATTAAGCTAAGTTAGAGACACTATAAGGTCTGCTAACACATGTAATCATTTTGTAACAACACATTAATAATCAATCGAACTGGCCTGGTAGACACTTCATCACACTTGCTCCACTGACCACTGAGTTTAAGATATTTGTGTGAGTTTTTGTTTCATGTGGACAGGCTCAGTTCCCTGTCTGTTTGAATAAACAAACAGGAAATGTTTTTTTTAATCGCTTCATAAAGTGTTGTCATTATTCAACCCCAAAGACATGATTATATTAGATTATTTTGAATATTTGTGGAGCTGATCCCAAACAGTAATGAGAAAGTTTAACACTTGTAGATCAGAAGTTTGAAGATTTCTTTCTAAAACAGTGACTGTCCCGTAATCATACAGACCCTTGCCCTCCATTTGAAACTGTGACATCATCAGATTCTGGGACTAACACACTAACCCGTGACCGTTTCCCTTCCTTTATTTTCTTCTTGTTGATTTCAGAATGTGGATGTGGACAGAGAGCCAGAGGAGGCTCTGGAGACCGTCCCAGAGCACAACTAAACAGACATCCGCCTTAAACCTTTATAACTGTATAGAACTCGGACTGTTTGCTAAACTGCACCTGTCTATGTCACTGTAGTCTCATCGTGACTGCACTTTACGAAGTTGGACTCAGGTGCAACGACGCTTCTCCAAATGTGAAACCAACCACGAGAAAACTACTGGATCAGCTGCACCTTAATGTTGCTTTTTTTATTCTCAAACACTCTGAAATGTTGAATTTTAAGATTTGACATGATGCTGTGAAAACTGCAGTTAATTCTATGGTGGAATTTGTCTTGTAGCTGTAAGATGCAGATTTGTTGACCTGGTTTATGGTTCATCTCTGTAATTATTCGATCTATTAACATGAAACAAAACCTGGCAGAAAGTTTAAAGTCTTATCTGTCTGTAGAAATAAACTAAGGTGATAGGGATATGGGAGGATTGGAGGGCAACTATATGTGCCAAGCCAAATATTTAGACAATTGGCACCCTAAAACCCCATAATGCCAAATTGTGCCTACGCACAAAGCACAAATAAAAATTATGACTATGCATCTAAATAGAGGGCAGTTGAACAATAGAAAGAAACAGTTTTTAAACCAATTTGGTGCTTCATTTTAGATTTAGATTTGAAAATGTTTGAACAAAAGAACCAGCAAATATCTGGTGAAGTGCGTTACCTCTGTCAATGTGAAGTGATGTCTTCATACGCGGTAGTGCATAGTAGCCTTAGTATCGAGTAGCAGTACATTTTCTAGGTGTTAAACAGAGAATACACTGTCCACCCCAAGAAGCAACTAACTAAAGGACTAAACCGGGACTAAACGGGGACTAAGCCAAATGTAAACCAGGTCTAAACCAGAATTAAACAAGGACTATACAAAGTCTAAAATCAGGGACTAAATCACAAAACTAAACTATCATTTAACAAGGACTGAACTAAGACTTAACCAGGACTAAAGCAGGATTAAACAAGGACTAAACCGAGATTGAACAAAGGCCTAAACCAGAATAAAAAAGGACTAAATTAGATCCAACCTAGGACTAGATCAGGACTAATCTGGGACTAAATGAGAACTAAACTAAGCCAAAGACTTGAAGCTTGACTAAATCAGAACAAACTAAATACTAAGCCAGGACTCATGGAACTAAACTAGGACTTGGCAAAGACTAAACCCAGACTAAAGCAGCATAAAAAACAGTTTTATTCAAGGACTGGACCAAATTAAACCAGAACTTAAACAAGACTAAAAAGGAACCTTCAGTGCTTTGTGTGGATGTTTGGGTTGTCATTTTAGTGGAGGGTTCAACCAGTATATTTCCTTAGACCAGTGTCTATGAACAAAACAAACAATTGAACTCAATGTTTTTACAGAATATTTAAATTTAATAAAAGTGCAATAAAAGTAATGTGACAACACATGTCATTTATGCCACTGTAAAATAAACAGTAAAACAAAACATGTTACTCTCTCTCTCTCTCTCTGTGCACCAGAGCCAGACCCCTATGACCCCCTATGGTGCAAAGAGTAATGGCAGCGTGCTGCCTCAGCGACCCAGCTGGATTAAGGGGGAGAAAATGGATGGATGGTTGGACAAAACATGTTAAAAAAGGTCCTTTATAATGCACCGTTACTTTGCTGCTGATGGCATCACTATCATCTGCGGGTGTGACGCTAACTGTAGGCTCTGCTCTGTCTGAACTTTGTTTAGCACAATCAGCAGATGAGCTGACACTTTTTCTCGTATTGATCCTGAAAATGTTTTGTTCAAATCTGTTTTTTATTTTGTCTTGGGCTTTCAAACTATCTTAAACCTTTTAGCAGGGTTTGCAAATTTGTACATTGTGTCACCATGGTAACATACACATTCTGACATACACATATGTAGAACACCCCCAGTGATGTCATTGCAATGTATCCATTTGGGTATTTGGTATTTTCATGGCGTAACTTCAAATGTGTATGGGAAACACAAGTGAGTAAAGTTACTAACACCAGCAGAGGGCGCAAGGACTCCACACTCCAACAGTGGTACAACTTGAATCAGGTTAAAATCAGGTTTTGATGATGAACTATTAGAACTTGGTTAAAAACTTGTTTTAATACAGGACATTTAAATGAAATACAAAACCAAAAAAATTACAAAATTTAAATTTAATTACAAAAATGTATTAAAGTGGAACTAAACACCAAATCCATACGATGTGTTTATAGCATTATCTACTGTTTGTAGTCATTTTTGGCAAACTAGGCAAATTTACAGCTTTGTGATCCAAAACGTATAAAAGTGGGTGTGTCTTGGCTCTAGTGGCCAGTGCAGTTTCATGTAGACATCATGCACCTCTGCCCTGACTGTAATCACTAACACTTGGCTCTAAATACCCATAAGTCCTGTGTGATGTCACCCAGTACTGGCACTTCTGCATTTGTGACTAGAAATAGACAAATGTACCTAGTTTGCTCTAAAGTTGTCAAAGATGACGAAGAACACTAGGCCAAACACCATAACCACAAAGTGGATGTAGTGAGTTCCACTTTATCATGAGAGAAGAGCAAAACTGTAACATTTCAAATGTGACTGGAGCTCATCTCTGGCTGTGGTGCGGTTGTGAGGTCCTGGGGTTTGACTGTGATGTGCTGGGGGAGGCAGGGGGAGGGGCATGGGCCTCTTTGTACTGTTGGCTCCATGTTTGAGGGTCCTGTTCGAGAAGCTGAAATAACAATATTCTGTGAGTACACTTTACAACCAGTGTATTGGTGCCATTGTTTGTGCCATTATATGTTCTTACTTGTCCCATAAACTGAAGGATCTTTGGCTTAGACACCTCCAGCTCGGCACGTCGGCCCCAGTGGAACTCAAACTCCACCGGCTCGGTGTGAGGTATGGACACACACTCCAGATATCTGCACAAGACAACATCACATAGTGCAACAAGGATGGAAAGTCGAAATGTTCCAGAGTAAGGCATTACACATCTTGCGTTTAGTCAGTTATAGGTCATTACTGGTGGAATCATCTGCGTATCTTCAGAGAGATCGGTAAGTTTAATGCTATACTGGAATATTCAAAGCAAATTCAAGGCAAACTATGACATCTTTATGGAGACAAAAGGGTGGTGAATTCTCTCCTGAAATGCTACAGAGTGTAACTTTAAAATGATTCACTGAGGAGTTGCTGTGAGGAGCCAGTGGGTCCAGTCACACTGCTGTAGTGCTCTGTTCAGTCCACACTCCTGTTTCTCTGTGGTGTGGTATAAACCAGAGTCTATGATCTGAGAGACACTGGCTCTGAACACACCACCTTCGGTCTACAATGGGAATTGAACCAGATACCTCCTAGCTGCAGGGCGAGAGCATTAACTCACTGAGCTACAAGTGTGTGGGACTCACCTCTGACGCACAAACTCATCTGTGACCAGCTTCTTCACGTCACCAAACAGTTCATGTTTTTCTCTGGACACAAACAGATTCACGATGTTTAACTCTTGATCTTCAAGGAAAAACTATTACCTCATTCATTAACTTCAGCCAAGTCCTGTTAACCCAGTAGTTAGACCACTACAAAATGTTCTAAAATGTCCCTGTGTCTCCATGGGGTCTTGTTCTGTGTAAAAGTGACTAGCCCTGTAGTTTTAACCTGGGCATCTTACACACAAGGACAGTCCTGGTGTCTCCATGGGGTCTTGTTCTGTGTAAAAGTGACTAGCCCTGTAGTTTTAACCTCTACAAACATGATCTGAAAAATGATGACGCTTCTAGAGTCATTTAAAATGTGAACTCAGAACAGAGCCTTCTGTTTGAATATATATTGCAAATCTAATTGCAAATGCTATATCCTAAACTATTATTTTTCAAAATGGTTCAGCCCTACCCAGGATCCACATGCAGCTTCTTCAACAGATTCCAAATGACACCTGAAATACAAACACCAGACCACAATAAAGTTTAAAACAAATACTGATAATTTCTATTAAAATGTCCTGAAAAATAGACTTGTGAACTTTAAGCCATATTATTAGTCTGTCTACATCTCCATAGCTCACAATGCGCTGTTCCACCTTGTGATATCATGAAGCGGCAGTTTCTAAGTTTTGTTCTGTAGAGATTGACATCCAAATGATTCTAGTGAAGGTGTATGGAGCTTAAAACACAGTGGAGCAATTCCTGTATTACCACATGACAGAAGTTGGAAGAATGTTTTCTTGTGTGGAATGTTTGAGAGGAAGTTGAAGAATTCAGCCTAAATCTGCAGGTTTGTGAGTTAAACATGTATGAATGAAACAAGACACAACTCCAGGTGTGTTTGTATTCTAATGTAATTTCTTAATCACAAAGAAAATAGTGGAACATGGGCCCATTAAGGTCCATGAGACTTTTGACGTACCAAGTAATGTAATTTGAAACTCCTAAATGTAAAGTAAACATTGAATGTACTCACTTTCTTTGACAGCTCCACGTTTCATAAAAATCACACTCAAAATGACGAAGAGGAGTCCCATCTTTGGATTAGCAGGGCCTCTGGAAACATAAAGGTAATAAAACCATCATCTAACAGCACTAAGGCTAAAGCTAAGGCTACAGCTAAATGCCACAGACACTGACTGGAGCGGTGCTGCTCCTTCCTGTGACTCCAGTTTGTTGATCAGGATGTACAGATGGTTTTTGGTGTCGATCTCCACCAGCTTCAGCCCAAACACCTGGACATACAGAAGACAATCCATTACCTCTCAGTCTGTGTATGAGCATAGATGGTATGTGTAGAACTCTAGATTTCACAAACTCACCACCTGGTCAAACAGCACTGACCTGGTCAAACGTCTGCAGCACTCCCTTCATGATCTCAGGGTAATTGTGCCTGTAATCTTTCAGCACATGTTTCACCAGATCTGAAAACAATAGCGTCATACAGTAATTTTTACCAGACTATGAAAATTTAACCCTCCATACATCTGAGTCATCCTTCAGTGCAACCGGGAAACTGTGTGACGTCACAATGAATATTTAAAGTTGACTGGCTGAAGCTTCAGAACAGAAAAACAGGCCCAAAAACTGACTTTTACTTTTAGTTAAATACAGTACAAGGTTAGGTTAGAACTACCTTAGCTGGAGGATTTGACCCATAGACAGGACTCACCTGATCTGCGGACTGGAATCTTCTTCTGGTCTTTCACCAAAATGTACTGGATCACCTCCGCTGTCTATGCAAACATAAGACACAATCAAGAAATGATATTGACATGATTGACTTTATTATCCACTAACTGCTGTTATTACAGGTGCACTATGCAACTTTCTGGTGGAGAGTTTGCCACCTGCTTGCTTTGTCCAGAATGTCCCACAGTATGGCGTTAAAATGGCGTTAAACTTGGCCATAAGGCCAAGTTACAGGTCAGATCTGTGAAGAGGTAAGCTCACTCACCGCAGAAACTATTGTTTTTCAATGTATTTTTGAGCAATAAACACCTAAATTGAATAAACGCAGCATTAATGAGTTAAATGTCACACTGAGACACCATTCAGGCAAAGCAATGACCTCTCCATAGAAACAAGCTTGTGGCAGGCTTTCTGCCAGAAAAGCTGCATAGTGCCCCTTTAAAGTCATGTTAATCATCAAATATGAGCCGTTCATTACCATCTGTTCCTGTTGTGAAGTGTGGAACCTGTCCAGCCCTTTTTGGTTCTGTGATGTGCTGGGCTGAGTGAAAGTCAAGTCGCTGTCATCTTCCCCAAACGGATCAGAGCGTCTCTGACATGAAAACCAGAACATTACAGGATTCATCAGTTTACCCAAACACAGGGTGAGCAGATGTCCCAGCAGATTTATCCAAAACCAATAACAAATGTCCCAGGTGTATCTATTTTTGGCAAATTTGATACTTGCCAACAGTGAAAAGAGGCATACATTGTCATTTGTTTAAGTAAAATACAGAAAAGCTGCTCAAAATCACCAAAACGCAGAGAAAACGTGACTATAATGACTCACATGTTCGTGAATAAGTCATGAATGGGCTGAGTGCAGAAGTTTTTCTTCATTACGCCCTCGTTTTACAATTGTATTATTATCAACCACCTTTTGAAAATCTGGTCACCCTACACAAAGAAGTGCCCCAAATATTCACAAAACGGAATAAATACCTTGTTTTGAGAGGCGCCTTGCGTGTTAGACGGTCTTTTCCTTTGGGCCATGGTAGATTTAGTAGGCCACGAGCATAGATCTAATCATTTAAACGCTCCAATAAGTGAAAAGTGTGGATGACACGTTTAACGTTAAATAAGGAAGAGGTTGTCTGGACTTGTAATCAAAACCAGGGTTCCAGCGCTGATCTACGGTTTCGTCTCGGTTAAAAGCTATATAATTTTGATCTTGGCGCATTCCCCGTTTACAAACCTGTTTATTCATCAACTTTTACAAAATATACAGATAAGATTAACAAAACGCATTTCCAAACAGTCGAATTCCCGCTAGAGCTGCAATGGCGCTTACTGATGACGTTAACTTGCACGCCCCTTTGTGTGATTAGCTCAGATGCTAAAGCTAAAAACAACAACAGAAAAAGATGTCTGCAGGACAAACACTCAGGGCCCTGGTGAATGCGCGGCTGTGTGCCGCTGCGGAAGAGATATTTGTGCTGTTTGAGAGAACGATCGCGGAGTATGAGGAGGAACTGCGCCGATCCAAAGAGGAGAACCAGAGGAACCAGGAGCTGCTGCAGGCTGTGCTCAACCCGAGAGTCACACTACTCAGAGCGGGGGTTCACAGTACTGGACTCGGTCTGGACCAGGTACTGAACCAGGGTCTGAACCAAGATCTGGACCAAGATCTGGACCAAGATCTGGACCAAGATCTGGACCAAGATCTGGACCAAGATCTGGACCAAGATCTGGACCAGGGACTGAGTGCTCGGATTAAAGAGGAACCAGAGGAGCAGGGCATCAAACACGAGACTGAGAAGCTGCAGGAGTAAGCTCATTTGACTGTCATTTTATTGACTAATATCGCCTGGAATCTGATTAATTGATTGAACTGAACCTTAAATATAATCATGTTAACTTCGTTTTAATGAAATGTGTAATCTTACCTGTTATACAGAGCTTAACACATGTATTAGCACCTGTCATGACAGGAAAACATAAATAACTTCATAGTATATCAAAAACTTTTAACAATTTATTAGTTATTCAATAAGAAAATGACCAGCTGGAATAAATAATCCTTATTAACAAACAATAACCAAAAATGTGAATATTTAGCGTTTTTTATTTATTTATTTATTTCAGGGACAGTGCATATTAATTAACATCTGCATGTAAATATGCCAGAGTTAGCCAGACCGCTATTTCTATCTTTATATCTGTAGTCCCTCGACAGATGTTAGTTGTCACTACCTAACATAAAATCACAATACAAAGTTAAAATTCATCATTCTAAAACGTACATTACTTCAGACAACTCAATTACAAGCATTCACCCGCAATCAATAACCAGTCAAATACAGATATTCATTCTCACTCACTCAATAGTGTTCTCACCTTTGGTGCAGATAACAGCTGCATTATTCATTGTTTTTATGTCGTTTTGCAAAGTCTCTTTTGTTATTGAGTTCAAATAGTTTCAAGCTGTTCCCAAAGACTTGCTTTGGATAAAACTTTGGTGTCAATTGTAGAAAACATTAAACTTGAACATGTATGGATAGCAACAATCATTCTATTTTAGCACTAAAGATTCCGCTGCCAATACTGGCAGATTAACTTTTATAGAAATATAAAAAGATATTTTGGTTAATAGAAATACTGTTAAACAAGAGCAATCAGAGATTTCTGATCTCCGCCAAGGGATGACGTGGACACAGAATCCAGATCTGGATCCGGATCATCACCAAAATTTTACGGAGTTGTCCCAGCACCAAGATCTACCTCTGGTGACAATTTCATGAAGATCCGGCCAGTAGTTTCTGAGAAATCTCACTAAGATTGTATATCCAGATTCCAGGACGGGATCAGGACCATCACCAAAATTTAATGGAGTGGTCCTTGGGCTAAGATCTACCTCTGGTAAAAATTCCATGAAGATCCTAGTACTTTCCGAGAAATCCTGTCCACAGACAAATAAATAAATAATAAATAAACCGACTCGATCGCATAATCTCCTTGGCGGAAATAATTATGGCAGCAGGGGCAAACACCTTATACTTGGTGGTGGTCTAATAAATTTGTTAAAGTCTATATGCAGATGGAGATATAGCCAGGGTTTAATCTCAGCTCCAAACTGGTATATGGAAGGTTTTGTTTTCTTACATAAGTTAAATACAGACATTTTTTTAAAAGATTTGATTTAAATTTTATTTTCAGATCTATCCAGGAGTCCAGTTCTGTCTGTGTGAAGGAAGAAGAAGTGTCACTGTTTCACCAAACTGAGCCCAGAGAGGAGACACCGGGAGAAGACATCAGTGCAGAAACATATTTCCTTCCAGAGATGGCCAATGATGAAGACTGGGAACCATTCAGCTACTCAGCAACACACGTGGAGATAGAGGCAGGCCAAGTCCATAAGAGAACCAACTCTAAACTATCTCTCAACCAGAACAAACACCAGTGCCCAATCTGTAAAAAGACATTCACTTGTAAAAATTATTTAAAAATTCACAATAACATTCACACTGGAGAGAAACCATTCAGCTGTTCTTTCTGTAAGAAAACCTTCTCGGACGCTTCAACTCTCAGGAGACACTTCAGAGTTCACACCGGACAGAAACCTTACAGGTGTTCTATCTGTAATAAAGCATTTGCACAGAATTATAATCGCACGGTGCACATGAGAACTCACACCAAAGGGGGATCATGCAGCTGAACAGAATGTGCCCGAAGGCTTACGGAGGAGTGATTTTTCTAACATTCCCCTCCTCCTAACATTAACTCTCTCAAATAGCATTACAAAAGGTTTTCAATTAGTCATTCTCACCTTTTAGCTGAAAACCAAACTCCTAAACAGGACCATGAATGCTCGAATTGATCAAAGGCTCCTGAAAATGCATAGTTTAAATCCAATTTGTATTGTATCTAAAAACTTGCCAGTATTTGCTAATGTGTGCTTTGTGTCACCATGGTAACTGCTGAACATTCTACCATAGACATCCATGCTGTTTCAATTCTATTTCTGCTTATGCATTTGATATCTGTGTATTTTAGGCTGAAATCACAAATACTTTGGTTTTCATTCTTCAAGTTAAATATGTATTGGTTAATGCTAAATTGGTTGATTTACTTTACAGAAAAGTACAGTATGTTTGACAAATGAACTAAAACATATCAAGCATTTGTTTACAGATGAATATGTTTTAATAGTTTTTTTAGAAATAGTTCCTATTTATGTTGCAAATATCTTGGATTTGCCAATGTAGACTCACATGTTATATTTATTGTCCTACTACTAACCTTATTCTCTAGGGTCATTGTTCTAACACATCCACAAATACCTAAGGTACCTGTAAAACTCCCATTGAAACTTTTACACTATTTATTTTTGACGCCCTAGAGATTCACTTGACTATTTTGATATGCTGATATTGATATTTGAAGAATATGTTGCTCTCAAAACAATCTCCTTGGCAGGAAATTGCAACAACCAAAAACTGATAAAAGACTACCGTTGTTTATCTGCTCCTTTCATCTTTTACTTCTTAACATCAGGTTCAAGTTATCATATTAAGTTCTGTGCTCAAATTCATTTATAGTTGCTTTAAACATAAAATGACTCTTATCTCACTCATCCCTACCTAAATCATCATACAGTTAGGCCAAGTCCTGCTTTTGTCCTGGTATATCCATCCATCTTCTCCTTCTTGATCCGCTCTGCCCATTACTCTGTGCACCAGACCCAGACCCTATGAACCTCTGCAGGTGGTGAGCCCACAGGAGGGAGGGACTCCCCGCCGGTCCCTTGTTGTACACTGTTCATAGGGTGTTGCATGTTTTTGGGTGATGGGGGGAAACCGGAGCACCCGGAGGAAACCCATCCAGACACGGGGAGGAAACATGCAAACTCCACACAGAAACCCGGGGATCGAACCCGCAACCTTCTTGCTGTGAGGCATGAGTGTTGCCACTCAGCCACCGTGCCACCTTGTCCTGGTATATTCTACTAGATACTTTAGACCTGGTATAGTTCTAATTCAGATTGGATTCTTCCAAGGCCACTCTCCCTAATGTAATAGTGTCATAAGCCCAAATGTTTATCGATCAAAAGCACAACAATAAGTTTAGGCCTCAGGCGCTCACCCGTGTCACCTGCACCTGCCACACCCTAAGCAACAGCTCCACAAACACCTGCTCTGTCCCACACACAGGACAGGTCTTTCTTTGTGTGTTTCTTTAAAAAAAAACAACAATGTCTACAAATATTTGCCATATGCTATTTACAACAGTAAAGAATCATTCATTTTTATTTTCTGAAACATTTGAACCTGAAGACGCCAGTGAATACATGTGCAGAGCTGACATAAAAATGTAGCTCACAGTTGTGAGCAAAAAGCGTTGATCTTGTGCGAGCCTTTGACAGTTCAAGGTCATCACTGTCCCTGCTAAGTGAGGTGTCCAAAGATTCATTTGGTTGTCATTTTCATAGAGTATGTGATATATGTATTATATACCAGTATTCATATTATTTTGAAATTAGGTTAAAAGTATGTTTTTCCAAGAGTGTGACTGGGACTAAAACTTATCGAGTGGATGTTTGATTCTGTGGTCTGTTCACTGGAACACATCACATATTCAGATCACCATGTTCTTTTTGTTTTGAAAATATTATACATCATATTAACATGTTTAATGAATTTCATGTTCATTTTGACACTGAGTCTCTCCTCCCTTGTCTCTATCCTAACACACTCCCCCTTCAGAGCATCACAACACAGTCAGTGTGCATTCACAAATGAAACTACCGCACATCACATCAGGGTTGTCAGGTGTACAGTTTTATATAATGTTTTTGTATATTTGCCCATTTAAGTACACATGAGTGAAATGATCACACACCACACTTTAATTTTAAAGAGACTAAAATTATTTCAGTTTTGGTTTCACAGGTGTGATGAGGGTGCCACATGTTTGTAATGTTCTGATCTCAGTGCTTGATAAATGCAGTTTGGACAGTCTCGTGTGTAAAGGAGATGGTGGAGGAGAATAGGCTGTACCTCTGGCTCTGGGTGCATGGCATGTGGGGGTTGGCAGGGTAAACGAGGCTGAATAGAGAGTTTTTACTCCTTTTTTGTGGTAATGTAATAATTCCTTTATCTGATAATAGAGCACACAGCAGCCTCACTGCTGTATCACTACTTCCTGCCTCTGGTTTTCAGAGTTATACTAAAATGCATCAATATTTAAAGATACAGCAGGATATTTTGGTAGACGGCAGATTTTGATGTTTTAATAAATATTAAAACAACACCACAGTAAGTAACTGTACACTGAAACTACACACACACTGAACTAGTTCTGATTTCACGTTTTAAAGATGGTAAAAATCAGGTATGTTGCCTTCAAAGAGGAAAATGATTTTTTTTTTGTGCCTTTTTCCTCTAATACTAATAATGCTGTTCTCTCATCAAAATACACCTGAAGAGGTTTTTGAGTTATCTACCACCAACACACACCGCACAACAATACATAAATATACAAAAACATGTATCAAAACTGTACACAGCAACTTGACAAACCTGATGTGATGTAGTTTTATCAGCGGGATGCTCGCTGATTGTATTATGATAGCACTCTGAAGAATACCCCCTCTTTAATACCGCATAGAGGTCAGATAACTCCTTTTTAACCACACTGACATTTCCAGAAGTCAAATCATGGTCACTTTGTTAGTTTCCATGGAAACATCATAAGACTCTTTCAGCTTGTTAAGTTTGAAGCTCTGAACCTGCAGATGCGGTTCACTTTCTCTTGAAAAACTGTGGCCCCTCTCTGTGACACTGCTGCCGTCAGGCTCTTCGTTTTGGTCTTAAAATGCTGCTCTAAGCCTACTCTACATGATTCTGGGGTTTTGATTTCACCATTTTGTCCCTTAATCAACATATGAACATTAATAGTAGACCAATGAGTCACCTGAAGTTGCTCCCCAGCATTAGCAACAGGTTTGATTGACAATCAGATCATTGGTTCAGGGAGGGAAGGACCTTATCTTCAATAACCTAATTGGCTCTTTGGATGCTATGACAACCTAAACCAGTGTGATCCAGAGTTGATAAAGCTATGTTTAAAACAGAACTCTCAAAGTCCAGACTCCTGGCTCAGACCTTGCTCAGTCCTGGTTCAGTTCTGGTTCAGACCTGGTTCTTTGGACATGTTCCTCAGGCTGTTGCTCCCGTCCCTCTTGTGCTGGGGTGAGTTCTGGCTCTTCTTCACAGCCTTTATTTGATGTAAAAATTTACCTCTATAAAAGTATAATAATAATAAAAACAACAACAATAAAAAAAAAAAATAATAATAATAATAATACATCTATTTTAAGTGTTTTTTAGTCTTAAGACAATTATTTGTATAATTAAAATAAAATAATATTCAAATCTGACCTTGATCATTGGTGTGTTATAACGTCAGTGATTCTTTTAAAACAGCACTCCACTCTGCAGTCTGTGGATTTGCTCTAACTAAAGACTGAGATACTCAGAGATGAGATGTTTTATTTACAGTGACTTGAAGATAATATCACAGGTTTGGGGGCTTATGGTTAAATGTGCAAATTTTCTTGTGGCCAGGAGAAGTTTAAAACTAAGGTTAGTTAACAAATGTTAAGGTTAAAAAAATCTGTTGTATCAAAAAACAAGCTAAAAGGACATAAACAGATAAAACACTTAACATTAACTGTACTTCATTCATTTTGATTAAAAAAAAAATATCACTATTACTGCCCCTGGTCTTCGTCAGACTTTGTGTCATGAGGTTTTAGTGCTGTCTTACCAGTGGAGGCAGGACGACAGTGCCATCTGCAGTCAGACTTCCTCAGGACAGTGTCCCATTTAGAGCTGTTCATCAGTTAATCACTGAAAACACAATATTTCTGCTGAACTTTGGCTCCAGTCACCTCCATTCCAGAATCTGGAATATTCTGATGACAGGATTTGAAAGGGTCTGTTGTGACCTGAATAATCAGTTATCAGTGAATTTAATAATGTGACCAGAGCAACAAAACTATGTGCGATTTGAGAATGTGGAATGATCTCCCATAAAGGAATAATTTCACTACAGGCTACTTTCAATGGAGCTCACTACAGCAAATCTGTATTCACTGTCTATCTAGTCTAAGACTAGAATCGGTAGAATTAAAAAAAAAAAATTCAAATGTATTTATTGGTACAACAGAGATGGATTGTGAATAATAACAATATTAAAAACAACAACAGCAGTGGTTCTCCCATGCATCCAGCTCGCCCGGGTGGGGACTCACTCTGGGTCCCTTTACCGACTCCCTTTCTTTTCCACCAGTTCCATTCCAATCCTCTCGATTTTTTTACTTTCTAATATGACAACAAAAACAAACAATGCAAGCAAACCTGTCTCTTTTCATGTTTCTATTGTAAGTCCCCATATGTGCAGAAAAACACATTGTAACACTTTGTGTGGTTGGAAACTACAGACAAATGACCCACAATGTCCTTTCAACATTGTGAATGCATGTTTGTGTTTCTGTGAGTACATGAAAACCTGTGACATCACTGTGTCTATAAAGAAATACATTCAGAAGTGAGTAAAATGTGCTAAAGTAACACACTACTGGGAAGAGGATTGTTCACAGTCTCAAGAACTCAAGAGCCAAAGATGCGCTCGGCTGGGTCACCATCTTTAAAAAAAAAAAAACATAAGCAATCACTTCTTTTCCAGTCACTAATATTATAAATAAGGCATTTTTCCAAGTCCTTGGAGGTTGGAGTCATTACGCCAATCTTCAAACAGGGGGACCCCACTTAATATCTCACTTTGAGATATTAAGATGTGATTGTGAATTTTGTAGCCAGTTTGCTACCTCTGACATAGCAACTGACAGGTCCTGTGCAGCCTGCTGTTTGTTTTTACAGTCAATTAGTATGTTTTTCTCAAAAAAGCCTGGCATGGACACAGACACAGATCTATGCATGCTTGGAAGAAAACTGAAAGTGGTCCATGAAGTGAAGTATTTGAAAGTCACACTGGACCCACAACTATCATTTGAACAACGTGTCGAAAGAACAATGTATAAAATCAAATATAATTGATACATTTTTCATCATATAAGAAATAATCTAACAAAAAACTACTTTAATTACTTTAATTATTAAAAAGCCCACTAATTATCACTATTGCAGAATGTGGCAAATGCAAATTTCTTAATTGGGACAAGACCATCAAATATGCAGATCCAATTTTGATATACAAAGTTTTTAATAATCCTGCTCCACCTCCTCGAAAGGAGTTTGTGAAAAGAAATTCAAATCAGGCGACAAGAGCGGGTTCTAGAGGAGACGCTCTGTGCCATTCAGGAAAAGTGCTTTTGACAGTTCTCTTTTGCTTATCGAGCAGGTTAAACATGGAACACAGTACCTGCTCATGTATGAGAGCTTTTTGCATTTTCTAAAACTTTAACTTGACTTGAACTGGAACTATCTGAAATTAATTGTGTGTAGTGACTGCGCTGGTTTTATGTGTGATTGTTGCTGTACTTTTTCCTGTCGTTGAAGATGGAAATTCTCCACACTGGCTTCATTAATATGCACTGTCCATTTTCAAAGAAATAAAATAAGAAAAGGAATAGCTAGAAGGCAGGTTTAAGCCTATATACTTAGTTTAACTACATTTTTTATCGATACTTTGCAGCTAATGTCATGAACATTCCTTGGGGTTGTGATGCTAACCATAAGCACTGCTCTATCTGAGGCTGTGATAGACTTTGAGTTTGTTTTTAACACAGTCTGACCAGAAAGAGCTGGTTTAGTTGAAGCTAGGCTGTAATTTTGGGGCAGCAGTAGCTCAGTTGGTAGAGTGTTTATCCACTGACCCACAGGTTGAAGGTGTGATTCTGGCTCCCACAGATGAATGCTGTCCTGTGTGCAGGGATCCTGTGTGCAGGGATCCTGTGTGCAGGGATCCTGTGTGCAGGGGTCCTGACAGAAAACAACAGCTCAGCAGGTAAGAACCACTCAGCAACACACTGACACAGATAAAGAGTCTAGCACACAACCCTCTCACAGGGAGGAGTGTGTGTGTTTATGTGTGTGTATGTGAGTGTGCATCTCTTCCCTGAAGACTTGTACAGTCTGAGACTGGTGGGAGGAGCCAGTTGCTGTGAGGGGGAGGTGGAGCTTCAGAGGCCCGGTCTGGGTCTGAACTGGACTACACTGGGTCATTTTCACATGACTCTTGGGTTTGGGGCCAGATTGTGCTTGGTGCTAGACTGTGGAACTGTTTTGTCTGTGGGGAGTAATACCGGTCAAAAAGAGAGGTTGTGATTGGTGATCAATACTGTGAAGAAACATCTCTGAGCCGCTGCTTTAGCAGTGGAATATTTCACTCAACCAGCACTCTGCAGCTCAAGTGTTCAGGTGAGAACTACGCTCCTATTGGCTCAGAGCAATGATGTCACACATGTGATGTCACATGTGTGCGTCCTATTGGCTCAGAGTGATGATGTCACATGTGCGTCACAGACTCGGTGAGGCTGGTCTCGGGGTCCGGTCTGTGCTCAGGATCGGTGCAGATCTGGAACGGGTCCTGGACCGGGGTCTGTGACGGGGACTTGGACCAGCGGGGGGCAGAGGTGCTGTGCAGGGAGCTGGGCTGTGGGGCTCCTTCTCTCCTCCAGGGGGCGCTCTCTCCTCTGGGGCAGACGTTCCACTGTGAGGGCAATGAGTCTGCTCTGATGGACTGTCCCCGCTCCAACTCAAGGACCTGCTCCTCTGGAGCCACTGTCAACCTCACCTGCCCAGGTAAAGGGGCGGGGCTTCACTCTGTCTTTTGTCTGTTCAGAGCCACTCAGGCTGGTGGGAGGAGCCAGTCGCTGTGCTGGGACTGTGGAGGTGAAACTCAGAGGAGAGTGGAGACGGGTGGATGAGCGCTATGGGTACTGGAACCAGGAGGACACAGCTGGTGTGTGCAGAGACCTGGACTGTGGCTCTGCTGTTTATGGAGAAAGCAGAAATGATTTTCAATGGAGTCCTGTGTTGGAGATCTCATCTGACTGTGTGAAGAAGTCTTCAGTGAGACAATGTGCCTCTGGTTCATCCTCTTCTCTCAGGGGTGTGGTGGTGGTGTGTTCAGGTAAAAGTCTGATTTTGATTAGGGGTGTAACAATAACCGAAATATTGTGATATCGTCTCATCAAAAGTCTCACAATAATATTGTGAACAAAAGAGGGAACTACATAGGCCATGAACCTACTATTTCAGTGCAGACTATGTGAAAAAATAACTGTTGTTAAGCACTCTGAAATCTTATTTTTGTATTAGAACAGGAGCAACAGCTTATCATGGCATTTTAAAAGTAAAAAGCAGCATGTTCACAATTTTGTAAGACAGAATAAATATTGTGCCGTGAGACGCAGATGGAGAAAATAAACAAACACTTTGGACATTGTTCCATCCTTAATGTTTAGTTGTTCAAAATGTCTCTGATCTGAATATGACAATAAATTAACCAAATGATGCTTAAAGTATTTTAAAAGTATTTTAGAACGTCACTCTTGTTATTATGTAATATGGTAATATTGTAAGCCTCCCCACCATTTTGTAAGCTTTCCTCCGATATTGCACTAAATATTGTATATATTGACTATATTGAGGTTCATACTTGGGTATCATATGCAGGGGTAGAGGCAATGGTGTTTTATTGGTTTATGGGTTTTAAAGTTTACTTGGTGTATGTTTTTTATGTAGAGTTTTATGTATGAGTTTTTATGTATATAGTTGAGATTTTAATACTTTGGGGTTTTGGGTTTGTTTTTTGGAATGTAAGGGCAATATGAGAAGCTAATTTTTACCATCCCTGTATTAGTCAGAATAGTTTTATCCACTCAGACAGAGCACATAAAAGGCACCTCCAAAAAACATTCTGTGTTCTGCTGCTGGGGAGGAAACTACTACGTGCCTCCATTTTGTACCTTGCACTTTTTGCACGGCACTTTTTTTGTGGACCACATCTTCCCATCTTTTGTTTGTGTTTTTAAACCTCACTCCCTGAACACCAACCCAGTAACAGTCAACCTACACCACAGTATCTCAAATGTTTTTTCTACTTGCTTCATAGGAGTGTCATAGGAGTGTAAAATATGTGACATCCAATCAGAGTTCAGATCTCACACACACACACACACACACACACACACGCACACACGCGCACGCACGCACGCACGCACGCACACACACACACACACACACACACACACACACATACATTTTTTTCAACACACTGATCTGTCCACACACACACACACACACACACACACACACACACACATACATTTTTTTCAACACACTGATCTGTCCAATCATGTCTCTCCACAGAGCTCCTGAATCGTCCAATCATCTCTCTGTCTGTGTCTGACGGGGCCTCTGAGGTCCAGCCACAGGGGGTGCGGGTGCAGCTGGGGTCCAAGTTCAGGGTCCAATGCTCCGTGGCGCCGCAGTACCCGGGAGGCTCCTTCCGGCTCCTCTCTCCCACCACACACCCCGGTCAGAACCGCACCATGCCCGCTGTCAATCACACCGCGCACTTCCTGTTTTTTGACACTGACCATGTCCACAAAGGAAACTACACCTGTGTTTACCTCCTACAGGTGTTCAACCACAGCTTCTCCTCTCAGAGCCACAACCTCCAGCTCTCTGTGGGAGGTACGTCCACATACAGACTCATGTACTTTGGTCTTAGTCCTGGTCTTGGTCCTGGTCTGATCTGGGTTCTTTTGTGTTGCAGAGTCAGACTCAGACCTGATCATCAGAGTTGTACTCATTCTTCTGTTGAAGCTCCTGTACATCCTCCCGATGTCCTACTACTACTGCAAGGTACTGAACATTAGACCTGGTTTAGACAGGACTAAACCAAGACTAAACCAAGCTGGTCTAGTCTTAATTTAGTCCTATTTTTTTTTTTTTTTTTACCCTTTTTTTGTGCTGTTTTTCAGGTCAGGGCCAGTACTGAACATTAGACCTGGTTTAGACAGGACTAAACCAAGACTAAACCAAGCTGGTCTAGTCTTAATTTAGTCCTATTTTTTTTTTTTTTTTACCTGTTTTTGTGCTGTTTTTCAGGTCAGGGCCAGAGGTGGCGCTAGACAGAGATCAGTTCAGATCTGAGTTGGTCCTGATACAAGTGACAAATTTGGCAATTATTAGCATCATTAGTATTATAAGTATGGTTTATTATATTCATTAACTGTTGTAAGTGGAATAATACCAGTCCCAGTAAGGTTTATAAATATTCGTATTTTGTCTGTTTTCTTGTATGTATGTTAATAATAATGTGTTTGTACTTATGCAATACATTTAATGAAAAAAATAAATAAATAAAATACCATATTTTTACCATATGTTTTTTACACTAAGCATGTCCACATCAGAGTTGTGCTCATTCTTCTGTTGAAGCTCCTGTACATCCTATAGCAACTACTACAGCAGTTGCTATAGTAACCGCACCTTAGGCAAAACTTTTGTTTAAGTAATTTCAGACCAATATTGTGATATAAAATGTCCAAATTATAATATAAAGATCCATGGGGACCAGAGGTCAGAACTATAGATACACACAGAAGCACCACAGGTTTGATTTAACCTAAACCCAAAGCTTCATCCACACCACAAATTTAAAGGTGCACTGTGAGTGACGGTGGTGGCTGGATGGTGGTGGGTGTATATGGATGTATACCACCGGATATCGACTGAATAAATAATGTATGTGAAGTGTCTTTGTGACATATGTCTGTGAAAAGCTACATAAATAAAATACTTACTTATGTTATATGGTATAGGACACAATGGAAACACACAGGAGTAAATGGATAATAATAACAATAATAACAACAACAACAACAACAACAACAACAACAAGTGAAAGCAACAGCTCATTATATGGACAAGTATAGGACACAATGGAAACACACAGGAGTAAATGGATAATAATAACAATAATAACAACAACA